>MUZC01001151.1:801258-816557 GCA_002072015.1 Radix auricularia | reverse complement strand
CCCCCCCCCCCCCGCGACGCCACTGGAATCAAAGGCAGGCAACGGATTAGACTTCAAACTAAAACTTAAGTTAATTTTAACTAGCCACTAGTCCTGACTTATGCTCATGGCAGCATTGTGTCTGATCAGAAGCGTAACTAGGCATTTTCAGTGAAAAATAAAAGATAAAATCATAACGCCACTTCTATAAAAGGTAAAAGACAAAACTAAAACAAATGTTTTCCGTGACAAGCCCTTTAAAATGGTATATTATTTAAGCATATCGGACTACATTTACATTTTCTGTCAAAGAACTTAGTATAAGCCACGCCACAAATCAATTAGCCTTAGGGGCCATCCATACGCAAGTAGGGGGTAGGGGGTCATCGAAAAATGGCATTTTGCGTATGAATGGATGCGTACGGGGTGGGGGAGAGTCTAACTGAATGTGTACTTACGCACAACAAATGTTATTTGCATAACACTTATCCTAGTAACGTAAACAGCGCAGACTCTAATGGCATTTTTAACTGACTGACTGAGTCAAGACTGATATGCAATAATGTTTTATAGTTTAATGCAAACGAAATTCTGAACTTTTAAATTCAGACCAAACGTTCACATATTTCTTGAAATTGGTAGATGTTTCCCTTTCGTCCACCGGTGTCTAAGCCGTTATATTCACATAACGGGAGTGCGATTTCTCTGCCTATATCTTTATATTTTATAAGTTTTTTTGGCCGTCCATGACTGACTTTATGCGATTTTTACCCTCCTATAACCATTGATAAAAAAACTTAGACCACACTCTCCACAATATGATGTCACAAAGCTCTGATTGCACCCCCCCCCCCCAAAAAAATAAAATAAAAAATGACCACGTTTCTTCTTCTTCGTTCTCAATATTGAATATTGAGTTTTGCGTGCCACGAGTTTTGCGCCAAATGGCCCGTGGTCTCCGACTTCGGCCTGCTGTATTTTCTGGATTTGCTTCTTTAGCCTTTTCCAAGACCATCTGCAAGGCAGCAGTTGTTTTGTGACAAGTGATGCAGCGTTCGCATGCCACGGCTAAGGGTTCCACGCATTCCCCGCCGCTTTTCGCCGATTTGGTGAGGGGCGGCGAACTCCCTGGGCCCCGGGAGCGGGTCCTTGGCTTCCCATGGATTCGAGCTCGTGACCATCGGAACGACAGTCGAGCGCGCTTGCCAGTCGACCACCGCGGCCCCCTCGTTTCAATTATTAACATTTTTGTCATAATTATAATATAAATATGTAATTAGTGTAAGTCTTCACTCTAAGTCTAATATCGTTTACACGCGTGAAGCCATTAAAATGTAACTAAATAAAGTGTGAGCAATCTAGTGGAACTTTTATTTCAAGTAGCGCATTTTGATTTCTTAAACGTCGCCCCACCCCCTTGTCTTACATCCTCACTAATGCGTTACCCTTGTTCGCCCCCAATCACATAATTTTCTATTACTTCTATTTTATTTTTTCAATAAATTCGACATGGAAAACACACTGTTACATTTAAATATGTATTTACTGTAAGAAATGTCAAATACTTTTGTAGAAGTTTGATCTAAGTTGCGCATAAATTACATGTTATATCATATTTAACACCGTCTCACACATCGTCACAAAGGCATGATCCCTTCCCTTACCCCACTTGGCGCGTGATGTCAGTCAAGTACAACCCTTAAATACGCCAACCTTAAATACTTAATTTTCATTGGCTTATTTTGTTTGCGTCTCAATAGCCTGTGGGCTATTAAGACGTTAGCGTCTCAATAGCCACTGCCTTTTCTGTGTTCGAATTTTGCTAATCTTTCCGGTTCGAGTTTTTATAAATAAAAGATTCATTAAATTCGTCTCAATCAGTGCTGCCAGCGCTAGGTTTTTCAACTTAGATCTAGGTTTGTTTTACCTCGTCTAGGTTTCTAGGTTTTTTATTTCAAAAATAGTCATAATCTAGGTTTTTTTTTAATTTTTTTTTTTTTATAGTAAATATTCTATGGGAAAGAAACAAAATTATTAAGTATATGCAATTAACATTCTAAATAATTCGATTTTTTCAAAAATAAAAATAAGCAGTATGTAGCAACAGTATTTTTAGCCGCTCTTTGATGTTTCATTATTATAGCTATCATAATCTATGGCTCTATGCTACTAAATTCGAAAGATGGCGCCATATGTCTGTACAATTCTGGTACAAGATAAAACAACTTGATTGGGCAAAAACATTTAATTTTACTAAACTATTAGAGGCTCTAACATTTTCTTCTGTCGGCGATAAGAAAATAAACTCTCAAGTATATGCGGTATTGAGTATAGGCTAAAGATAATCTAAGACAAGACTCAGATAGACATAATATTAGTCAATTATTCCAAGAATGCTGATAAGATTGCCAAAGGATTTATAAAGATGATGACATGTAAATATATTTTAGAAATAGTCATGTAGAATGTATTAATAAATGCCAATGCCAAAACGATTTTGGGGAAGGATGGAATGTAGTCATACTTTTGTGAGATGTAACAAAGGGGAGGGGGCTGTGACGTCACTTAAAAAAACGCGCTACTTTAAATGGAAGCTCCACTTTAATATTTGATTCCTAACTATTCCTAACTATTTAGTGATGTTTTAAATGGCTTCGCGTCCTTAACGCTATTGGATTGCACCCTTACACTTACACTAAACAGATACTTTAATAATACTTGACAAAAAAAAATTATTTGAGACATGATCTATTTGAAATAGGGGGTAGGTGGGGAGCTTTTTGACGTCATTTTTGTTTATTTTTAGCATGTCTAGGTTTTTTCTCTCTTTTTTTCCTTCTGATCTAGGTTTTTTTTGACGTGTTGGCTAGGTTTTTCCTAAAATTGTCGCTGGCAGCACTGGTCTCAATTGTTCTAGTTATTAGTCTAGTAAACAAGTAAAAAGGGAATTCAAAGATTTATACTTTTATCCTCCCGTAAAATTGTTTGCAAAGAAATGAGGTGAAGCAAGCCGTTTTGGAATATTTGATCAAACGTTATAATATTTTAGTGTTAAATATTAAAATTGTGGGTGTCTTATTTACCTAACCTAAATTATTACTCTTAGTCAAAGGCTTACCTGATATCGATAATTAACAGTGTACAGCCCTATACGCAACTATACTGTCTATACTACACTGTCTACACTGACGCAAGTTTTACCACTTCTATTTTATCTTATCTGTTACCGACGCACCTTCTATACAAAAGATTATTAATACAGTAGCAATAATAATAAAATGATAATTTATATAGCGCTGTATTTGTTTTGTATCCCAGCTATGAGCCGGGCTGCATAGGCTCACATCGCTTTACTTTTACATAATGTAGATAACAATACATATATTAATTAAAGAAACATTCATATCATTCTCACTACATAAATGACAATAGGCTACACATCAGCTATGTTAATCATTTAAAGAAGGATGTGGTTAGCGCTACGACAATTTTGTCGTAGCGGCAGACGACCCGGTCGGATGTTGCTAGCGTTACGACATGTCATAGCGCTAGTCAGGAAACTAGTGCTACGACATGTCGTAACAGCAGACAATCCGGTCGGATGTTGCTAGCGTAACGACAAGATTGTCGTAGCAGCAGACGAACCGGTCGGATGTTGCTAGCGTTACGACATGTCGTAGCGCTAGTCAGGAAACTAGTGCTACGACATACGCAACTTCTTCTACGACTAGTTTTAGTCACTCTTTGCAGTAAACACCTGGAACTGGAAAGAATTAAATCTTAAGAAACTCTTCTGTAAATTGTAAACGCATAAATATACTAAAATACGACATTATTTGTGTGTGTATTAATTCTAAAATCTAAATTTATTGAAATAAATTTTTAAAATAGATTTTGATTTAATTTAAGTATTGGTCTACCGATTATAAGAATATCAGCCAATTTTGCTATACTTATAGTATACTTGTGTAAGTGATGCCGATAAATTAAAATTTAGAGTATACCGTAAAGCCTAAAGCCGTAAATGAAAATCCGCAAGCAACTGATTCGCGCATAATCGCAAGAATGTAGGCCTAAAATAATTTGTTTCATGTGGAATAATAAAATTTGCCGTGTGCAGACATTTCACAGGAAACCATTCCATTCATCCTTCTACATCATTTTCACTCTATTACTAATACTATTACTATTGAGGGGGGGGCAGGTAATAACAACCGCACAGGCCTCCTCGTTTACTCGCCATTTTTCCCCATTATTTCGTGCTGCTGTTTGTGTCCGTTTTCTCACCGCCCACCCCCNCCCCCCCCCCCCCGCCTCTCTTTCCACTATTTATGACGAGCAAGTCTGCGGGGCATGATACGTTATGCCTCATTCGTCTGACAATGGCTTCAAATCCCGCAACCCCCCCTTCCCCCGCTTGTGTTCAGCACTTTTTCGCGATGCCTTCAATTCAGAGAATTTTTCAAAAATACCTTTCAAACAAATTTAGTAACAGTAATGGTTTATAGTCATTTTTTAAACTCTTGCCTCACCTTTTTCGTTGGTGATGCCGACTGAGTGTCAACTTGCGAATCAAAAATAAAAAAATAATATTAGCATACTTAAATACAGTTTTAGTCGTAACTGTAAGTAAGCACATAACACATTTTTATGACTGTCGTAGCAGCAGACGACCTGAGCGGTTGTCGTAACGCTAGCCAAGCATATGTGGATTGGCTAGTGTTACGACTAGTCTAAAATCTAAATATTTTTTATTTTAACAGATTTAGTCAACGTATCTGCTTTTCAGAGTAATAACAAAAATTAATAGCTTACTCATTTTGATAGTTTTTAAAAAAATAATAATAAATTAAATTTAAAAAAAAAAAAAACAACAACACTTGACGGCGGCGGGATTCGATCCCGCTATCACTAGTGTCGTATCATTGCAGAGCAACCCGACTATCACTTGATCTAGCCAAGCTGATGAGAATGAGTAATTTTTTAAAATTATAACTGTTTTTCATTTAATGGCTCAATCTAGATTTTCTTTTAAACCTTTAAAATTCATTAATAAGCTTATCTAGTGATCATAATATTTCATTATGAGAATTATGGTTTAGTATTTAAGTATTAGTAATAGCATATTTGAAAATACAAAAAATTGTTTACGACATGTCGTAACTTGTCGTAACGGCAGACAACCCGGTCGGATGTTGCTGGCGTTACGACATGTCGTAGCACCAGCCACATCCGCGCGGGTTGTCTGCCGTTACTTTGTCGTAGCAGTAGACACTCCGTTTAAAGAAATGATGTTTCATTTATTTTCAAAATTTTAAAAAGATGTGTCGGCTAAAACCTATATCTCCGACCGGAGCGTTGCGTCTCTTCCCGTTGCTATGAAGGATAGTTGTTATTTTAATTTTACAGTTTGGGTTAGGTATAGCTTTAGAATTTTCAGAAAATTCACGGGGCTAGCACTATTTAGTCGGAGATATAGTTTTTACCGATGTGTCTTAAGTGCAGTCTTGAATGACTTAGCAGTTGAAATACTGCAGATGTGCAGTGGAAGAGAATTCCATTGTTTGGCTGCACAAAATCATTTAGTGAAACACGCTGCATTCACAAGAATCAGTGACAGACTCAGACACTAAGAGTTAGAGTGTCTAGAGTCGAGAGAGTCAGGCAGGGCAATGGCTATTGACAATTGAGATCGCTAACATCTTAATAGCTCCCAGGCTATCCCAGAGAGTCGAAAAATGCCTTAGAAATTAATAAGACTTGCCAATTAGCCCTGTAAAGTTAAAATACAACATAAACTAATGACTAATGCATTTAATTTTAATAAATTAAAAATGTTTGTTGAGTATGTTCTCACGAAAAAATTAAATATTGCTGTGAAATAATATACGTGTAGAAACTGCAGGAGTACCGTACAGTCAATAGTGGGTGCTAGGCTAATATTAAAATAAAATGAGAACCATATTGATAATGATAGTACAAAAATATGATAATTAATTATAATGATTAGCCAAAATCAATGTCTGTGAGCATTGCTGGTGCGCAGGCTATTTGTTAAGTCTGTAGGTAAAACACACGTCTGTCAGATTCTCATATTTTCTTATACTTATATCAACACCTGTCATGCTCTCTTGAAATTCTCTTATATCAAGTGTATGCTTCATTTTTTACAGAATAATTTTTACTCATGTAAAGATCACATTTAAAAAAATTTTTAAAATTAATTAATACATTTTTAAAATCAGTTCTTCCTTTGTACCATCAACTTTTGCTCTTGCTGGTTACAGTTATTGTTATGAATTAATCAAAGCTTTCCCTAATCTAAAGCTAAATAATTTTTGCATAAAAAATTATCCTATGAGAGAAATCCTTAGAATTTTCTAGCTTGCATTCATTGTATTTTCAGTGCCTTATATTTTAATATATTTACCTCTGTGTATATGAGTAACATTATAAAAGATAATTTTTATAAAAAAGTTTTCCTTTTAACAATAAGCTTATGTAATGAAGTTTATTTTTCTGTTTGAGGTCGTCAAATTCTTTTTTTCCTTTAGGCCTAACAGAGGTAGACCTGGTATGCGAGGAGGTATGAGAGGACCAGTCAGGCCTTTTGGGGGGCCTCCTGGACCGTAAGTTGTTTTTTCTTCATTAAGGATTGTTTAAAAAAATAATTTAAAAAAAAATTATAGCTTGGAAATAAATGTTTATTTTTATTTTAACATTTATACTTCTTTTCTAACAATCTTCTTCTTAATTTTGATTTTTTTAGATACAGACCATTCATTCCCCACATTCCATTTGACCTTGTTCAAGTAAGTAATATGCAAGAGAACAATTTTTTAAAAGTATTAAACCATTTTTAAATAATCTGAAACGAGTTTGTTTTTCTATTAGCTTTGGATGACTGGGAAGCATTATGAATTCTTAAAAATTGGTTTAAATAAAATATATCTATGTATATATTAAATATTTTTTTTTTTGCTCTTAAATACCTTATTAAAATTAATCAATATTACTTTTTTTTTAAAGTGTGAGAATGCATTTCCCAGAGCCAAACCAGCTCCAGACGAGAAGGCACTTACAGATGTGAGGATACTTTTAACAGTATTATTCAAATTAAATGTTAAATAAATAAGTTATTTATATATTTAGTCTTGAGTTGAAGTTATCCCAGGCAGAATTGTTCAAGTTTTTGGTTATATTCTAAAAATTGCTATAATTTCTTGATACAAGTTTTATTTGTACATTTCATGTTAAGGTGGCCATTCTTTCAGTTTCAATGTGTATGGGGCTTTAGTAATGCAATATTAAGTTTTGATTTATTCTTTAAATTATAATGAAATACCCGAAGCCATGTTACTTGAAAGGATTGGACACCCTAGCACCAATAGATGTAAAGTTGGTTTTTACTGTCACATTTTGAAATATAAGCGCATGTCTAATTATTATCAGGCATTGCTGAAGCGACACACAGACCTGACACCATCCTCTGCTGAGCAAGCATCCATTCTAGCACTTGTCACCAAAGTTCAGGGAATTCTTGACAACCTAGTCATTGCTCCAACAGGTTTTGAAGCAGCGGTGGGTGATCATATTTATTTACAATTTCACTTGGATTGGTGGTTGTAATCAAAATTCATTGGTTAATATGCCTATTTTTTATAATTGTATTTTTATTTCTAATACAAAAGACTTTAGAGGAGGTGCGTCAAGTTGGTTCATTTAAAAAAGGCACGATGATGGCCGGCCATAATGTTGCGGATATTGTTGTGATGTTTAAAACTTTACCTACGAGTAAGTTGGCCAAAATAATAATTTCTTTCATTTATCATTTGAGGACAGTAACAAATCAGACCTGGTTAGCAAATGCAACAACAATAATAGAGGAATTAACATAAAAAATATATTAATATTTTCCTGAAAATAAAATGTTTCATAGGCCGCCATAGGATTAAATATAAATCATGTAATACAATTGTTGGTATTTTATTTTTAGAAGAAGCAGTTATTGCCCTTGCAAACAAAGTCTCAGAAGAATTAAAAGCTCAAGAACCACAAGAAGGTAAATATCCATACTGAGGAAGATTTTCAACTTTTTAAAAAAAATAAATAATTTGGTAAATAAGTGGTATTTTATTTTATTTATTATAATTATAATGTTTCCTGCTATAATTTTTCACAAAATTAAATACTCAAATAAAGTTTGATTAAAATTTCTATTTTATTTTATATTTGAACTTGTGTGCTATTTTAAGGTTTTTGTAATTTCTTTTTCATTTTTCAGAAGCTGTTCCTCCACGAAAAAGGGTTGCCCAAAATTTACCTAAAACTGGTACTTATTCTAATAACAGTTAAAAGTTTTCTATAATATTTAATTTAAATCTCATAGCATTGTTGAATGTTAATAAAGAAACATAATTTTATTTTAATGAAAGAACAATAATTATTCCTTTACAACTTAAAGGTGTTAGTATTTTATTAATTCTAACTATATCCATGTCCAGTTGTTAACATGTTACCAAATGAGTCTGGTTTTGAAGTAAACCTTGGGGATACATCAGTACAGTGTCTCATCACAACAATTCCTCCCAATTTAAAAAAACTGGATCCAGAGTTACACTGTAAGTGGCTTTTATTTAAATATCTTTTGGTGAATGATTAAATTTTTGTGTCATATAGTGATTTACAGGATGGTTCAACATGAAAATGGGACGTGGTGGTCGAGAGGTAGCGCTTTCGACTGCCATACCGATGGTCACGAGTTCGAATCCACACTAAGGTGAGGATTTGTTCTCGGGGCCTGAGGAGTCCCCGAGTCACCCAGCTCCGGATGGGTACCTAACTAGACAATAGTTAGGCGGCTGGGGTAATGCGTGGAACCCCTATAGCCGTGGCCTGTGACCGCTACATCACTTGCCAACAGATCATCTCTCATGGTCTGTGGACGCAATTATCTTCTGCATAGAAGGAGCGTCTGTATATCTAAGATAAGAAAATGTATTGCTGCACCATACACCCAGATCCTAAAAATTTGAAGCATGGACTTCAAAGAAATGGTCATGACCCTGAGCCTGCATACTCACATGACACACAACTTTATTTCAAACTCAATCACTTAAAAACCAGATGAAGCAACAATGCAATGCCCAATTGAAACAAACTCCCATCCACTTCTACTGGCATGAATTTCAAGTCTTATTCCTTAATCTACTTGCCAGAGATACCAGGCTAAACCAACACCTTATTTGATTTAAGATCAGCTGCAGAATGCTCAAATCCTTCACTGTGGCCTAATGTATTCAAAATATAATTTGAAACTATGTTCTTCTGAAATATTTATCCATGTTTATATAAAACACTCCTTGCTATGATTTATATATTTTTTACCTTTGCAGTGGATGGTAAATTAATGAACAGTCGTTTAGCTGCAATTCGCCATGCTCGCTGGTTTGAGGAGAATGGCCAGCATTCTAGTGTCAAAGTTCTCATACGACTACTCAGAGATCTGAAAAACAGATTTGAAGGAATGTCTCCACTCACCCCATGGATAATAGATTTACTTGTAAGAAATGTGTATTTAAAAAAAAAACAACAAACCCTAATGAATATAATGAGCGAATTTTAAAAATTTTTAAATTTAACATTTACATTTAATCAATGCATTCAGCCAAAAAATGTAAATCTTTCTTTAAACAATAAAAATTTTAAAACAAAAATTTTCATTGTTCACTCTTAGGCACATTTTTCTGTGGTTAACAATCCATCAAGACAACCATTGCCTATTAATCATGCATTTAAGTGAGTATGACACTAGTTGATGTTATTACATTTGGAAGGAAATAATTAATTCTTTTGAAAAGAAATCATCTTTAATTCTGACATCATTTTAATCATTTCTTGATGTGTGACAGCATTTATTTAGATTAAGAAATTATTATTAGATTTATTCTTAAGTTTGTGAATTTGTTTAAAATGAATATATGTTTTATTCTTTTTTAAATTTTTTCCTTCATCATTTTCATACTTTTGTGTGCCTTTGTTTTGGTGTATAGACGATCTCTACAAATGTTGGCAGCCGGTTTTTTTCTACCAGGATCCGTTGGCATTACTGACCCATGTGAGCAGGGAACTATCAGAGTGCACACAGTCATGACTCTGGAACAGCAGGTCAGTTGAACTTGTATACTATAAATGAAAATTACCAGCATTAGATAAAAATGTTAAGGGTTTCATGCTGCTTGGGGTTGAGGAATGGGAAATATTTTTTAAAAAAAAGACTATCAAACTATCAAAGATGCACCTAAAAGGAGAATTTTTTTTAAAATGTGTAAAATGCATAATGCAAAGTAATTCTATATAAAGGTTAAATTAATAAACTAATTTTGTTTGTCTTACCATTGCAAATTCATTGGCTACATATAGTACTTACCTCATCCTTATTTGTAGACTTTGGAATTTAGGTTTTAAGAAAATAAATATTTTATTCTATTTTCTAAAGGACATTCCTAAAAGCAACTTTATCTTAAAAAGATTTCAAAACATTTTAGTGTTAAAACCAATTATAAAAGGGACCAAAGATTCCAATTTTGTCTTATTTGTGGTTATAATTATAAGTTTGTTAAATCTAATAATTTTAAAGCCGTTATTGATAAGCATTGTGATTTTCTATCTTGCAAAGACTTAGTAATGAAACTTACAGTTATTAATACATTTATGAATGTCACTGACCTGTAAATCAATATGTAAGAGTAAAACATCTTGTTTCATATTGTGATAAATATTTTCTGCATTTTCTTAACAATGTTAAGTGTGTTTACTTTTCTCTTGTTATATAAGGCTAGAAACATTACAGCTAGCATTAAATTGTCATGTAGTTGGAACTAAAAATATTGACTGAAACTAAAAATATTAATGGTTATAAAAAATTTCCCAAACATTTTTTGAAGAACATCTGCTGAGGTTGAACATTATTCTTTCTTAGGACCAAGTTTGCTTCACGTCTCAGACTTTGCTGCGAGTTCTGAGTCATGGGGGATACAAGCAAATCCTTGGCATGGAAGGAAATGCTAGTGAGTTTGTTATGTTGCTTTTCTATTGCAAATAAATTAGTACTTTATGACATAATAGTGCCATATTTTTACGCATGTACCCTGCGGGTTATACCATATTTTACAAACCCCACACCCTCCCTGCGTGGTATCTCTGTGGTTGGGGTATCTGAATTTCTTTTTACTGCATAATTCATCAATGGCACTATTACTAGCAAAACACGAAGATAAAATTAGATAGCGCGGGGTATAAGCGTGGGTGGGTTCTACCACAATTTTTTTACAGTATCTAAAAATTCCGCGGGGTATATGTGTGCAGGTTATCTGGGTGTGCTGGGAATATGAGTAAAAATACAGTAAGCTTTGGATCTCTAAAAAATGCACATGATAAAAATGCACACATGTCGGGAGATAACAAAGAAAATCTAAAGCAAGTTGTAGACATTTAGTAAAAAATAACATTGTAGACATTGCCTTGGCGTATCACAAGTTTCTTAAAATTTACATACACATTAATGTTAAACTTTTAGGCCAGTTAAATTTTGCATGTCAAAGATATATGTATTTTATTTGCCTCACCAACTTAACCTGCATCCATTAATACATTATATTTCTGATAGAAATGAATCATTTTAACACTTTCTAAACAGTTAAAAGATGTGACTCATGTGTATTTGTATTATTCTTCTAAAGTAGAAGAAGATTTAAATAAAGGTATCATTAATAAATTTCAGGTATCGCCACAGAGATGAGTGTTTGGGAAGGGGTTGTGGTTTCTCCATCAGAAAAGGCTTATGAGAAACCCTCAGAAAAGAAAGAAGAGCAAGATGAGGAAATGGATGATGATATGGATGGAGAGAGTACATGAAGGATTCTATTTAACTATCTTAAAGTTATTAAAATGTCATGAATATAAACATAAGGCTCATTTTTAAACATGTGAAAAATTTACTTTTCATTTTTGAAAATTTCAAAATTTGTACAGATTTAAATATCAATTTGAATTTCATTACACAAATTGTTAATGATAAGGTCTCATTTCTTATATTACTTGGGACATTTTTTCAAATGATGTCAATAAGAAATATTTTTTAGCAATTTTTTGTAAAAAGACATGATATTAAATTAATAGTTTTGTCTATGTATGATTTTTTTGTATTTACATGTTGTTAAAGTGCTGTTGTAATTTGATATAAATAAAAAATCTTCTTACAACCAAGTTGGTGATGATTTTTATTTTCAAGTAATCACAATTTTTAGAATCATTTCTAAAAATATTCATGAGTCTAGTTAGTTAAGTTGTCAAAATTAGCAATGATATAAAAATA
Organism: Radix auricularia; assembly: GCA_002072015.1. Classification (NCBI taxonomy): domain Eukaryota; kingdom Metazoa; phylum Mollusca; class Gastropoda; family Lymnaeidae; genus Radix; species Radix auricularia. The sequence continues at coordinate 804,202 of MUZC01001151.1, read as the reverse complement.
AATATTCAGGACATATATCTTTATCTATTCTATATTTAAATAATAAGATCTTTAATTTCTTTTGAAATATAGAATTTAGATTTTCAGCTCTTTTGAAAGCATTCAATGTATACTTTTAAACACTCTAATTTAATTATATATACATGAATAGAAATTGACCTTGCAAAAGCAATTTAATCCTCTGTCATTACACATTCGCAGCATTCCAAATATTAAGGCCTTCCAGACTGCACAAAGGACACATTTCTTCAAACTTTTCTTTCAAAATTAATTAAAGAACAGTTTTTGAACCGTTACACGGTAGCTAATTTGTACCATACTCATACTGTCATTTATGTGGTTGTTAAAATATGAAGGTTTATAGTTTATTGAATGCTTAAATACTATCAACTTATTACTGTACTATTAATAATACTTATGAAATTGAATTAATTTTCCTGATCACCTTATGGAAAAAATTTTAAGTGAAGAACATTTAGTTCAAATGATTTCAGATACATTAATATTTTATAGGGCTTTCTTATTAGTTGCTGATTTGTAGCCTCCACTTTTAAAGATAATGAGATTGATTCAAAGAATCCTAACTCATGTGTTAAGGAAAAGATAATCCATCTTAACATAATGTGTTAATATTGGGATAGGATTAGGGGTCTGACCATAAATGATGCCACACACCTTAAAAAAAGGAAGGGTTTTGTGTGTGTGGGGGAGGCATTTAGACGATGCTTTAGGAGGGGAATGTATTAAAAATCTGACGTTGCATGAAAAACGAAAAAATTTAAATAAAAGTTCCTCTTCAATATTTGACTGCTTACAATTTATTTAATAACATCTACGACACACCGTATTACTATAAAGATATATCTTATCTATGTTACAGACGCTCCTTCTGTACAGAAGATTATTGCGTCCTACGTATTTCTATGGTTTGTGTTTAGTCCTGTATACTTACTAGAGTTTTAAATGATGATTAAGTGTTGGCTTTCCTGGTTTCTTCAGGCAACCCATTCCACATCCGAATACCGGACAGAAAGAAAGAAAACTTGTATGTGTTTGTTCTTGCATATGGAATAAGAAAGGTGTTTTTAACTTTATGTCTATTTGAGGGTTGAATTAAGTTAACTTTGTGTTGTATTTCTAAATTAGAATTAGTTGCCTTATTTATAATTACTAATTTACTCTTGGTTCTTCTATCCTCCAGTGTTTCAAGGTTTAATGATTTAACTAATGGTGTTACTCTTGTCTGTTTTGAATATTCTCCAGTAATGAATCTGACAGCTCTTTTTTGGATTTGTTCTAACTTATCAATGTTTTCTTTGGTGGATGGGTCCCATACAGAAGATGCATATTCTAGTATAGGTCTCACCAGGGTGAGGTAGCATTTTAGTTTTATATCTTTGTTACATTTGTAAAAAATTCTTTTTATAAACCCTGTTACATTTGTAAAAAATTCTTTTTATAAAGCCTAAGGTTTTGTTTGATTTTTTAATAACATCATTGACATTGATATAGAGTGCATTCTTACACTAAATACATACTAATATGACACAAAAGTTATTTGAAACATGATAATATTCATATTGAAAATGCTGCTTTATTTAGGGGAGGGGGCTGCAGCTTTGTGACGTCATATTTAGAGGGGTTTTTTGTGACCGGGGGGGGGGTGTCTGGATGAAAAATCGGCCAAAAGCGCGTTACTTCATTTATGGACGGCCCCAACTGCTTTAAATCTGTTATTGTTATGAAATGTCTTAAACTTAATGCACCACACACATACAAAATTAAAATACACTTAAAATGGATATTTTCTCTCATTTTAATAATAATAATTGGGCCGGGGGAACTGTAAGTTACATAAAAATTAAAATACACTATTTTCGGAACAAAAAATTAAGTATTACAAGTTAAATTCATCTCAATCAATGTTTTAAATTGCATAAACTGACCGAAATTTAATTCATCAGCTTCCAAAAATACTACCCTTTAATTTAGAAAAAATTGACAATGATCATCTTTTATGCACTAGTGTATTTGATCAATAAATTTAACGCTTTCAACTTATAATAAAAATTATCAGACTACCTGATTTGTTTTCCCATTCACAAGAGATCGTACATCTTTTATAATTTACAATTTACCGGAAGTGACGTAAAAGTATAAACAAGCCTTTTGTTTATATTATTATTATTTTTTTTTCAGAGGAGACTCATCAGCTTAGGGTGTTCACTTTTCCTCTGCGTTTTAATGGTACTAAAACTAAAACATATTATAGTTAGAGATTTCAATACTAATAGGTTAACATTATTGAAATATAAACTAGGCAATAGGTAACACTATCGTCTATCGTTGGTCATATTGAAACTATCTTGCAGGTCTACCCTGCCTAATTTAAAAATAAATTTTAATGTAAAGTAAAAGTGTAAAATTCATAAGTAAAAGATTTATCAGGTAAATAATAAATATAGTAGTAGTAGTACTGTACTCTGACTCTGTACAATCTACCTACTAAAAATGATTTATAAATTTATATCGGAGTGTATTGCTACGACAAAGTAACGGCAGACAACCCGCGCGGATGTGGCTGGTGCTACGACATGTCGTAACGCCAGCAACATCCGACCGGGTTGTCTGCCGTTACGACATGTCGTAAACAATTTTCTGTATTTTCAAATATGCTATTACTAATACTTAAATACTAAACCATAATTCTCATAATTTCATAATGAAATATCATGATCACTAGATAAGCTTATTAATGAATTTTAAAGGTTTAAAAGAAAATCTAGATTGAGCCATTAAATGAAAAACATTTATAAATTTAAAAAATTACTCTTTTTCAACAGCTTCGCTAGATCAAGTGACAAGCCGGTTGCCTCGCAATGCTATTACACTATTGATAGCAGGATCGAATTCCGCCGACGTCATGTTTTTTTTTTTTTTTAAA
>MUZC01001151.1:722966-800967 GCA_002072015.1 Radix auricularia | reverse complement strand
CCCCCCCCCTCAATAGTAATAGTATTAGTAATAGAGTGAAAATGATGTAGAAGGATGAATGGAATGGTTTCCTGTGAAAAGTTTGCACACGGCACATTTTATTATTCCACACGAAACTAATTATTTTAGGCCTACATTCTTGCGATTGTGCGCGAATCAGTTGCTTGCAGATTTTCATTTACGGCTTTAGGCTTTACGGTATACTCTAAATTTTAATTTATCGGCATCACTTACACAAGTATACTATAGTATAGCAAAATCGGCTGATAATATCAGTGATATACGTATAATCGGTAGACCAATACTTAAATTAAATCAAAATCTATTTTAAAAATTTATTTCAATAAATTTAGATTTTAGAATTAATACACACACAAATAATGTCGTATTTTAATATATTTATGCGTTTACAATTTACAGAAGAGTTTCTTAAGATTTAATTCTTTCCAGTTCCAGGTGTTTACTGCAAAGAGTGACTAAAACTAGTCGTAGAAGAAGTTGCGTATGTCGTAGCACTAGTTTCCTGACTAGCGCTACGACATGTCGTAACGCTAGCAACATCCGACCGGTTTGTCTGCTGTTACGACAATCTTGTCGTAACGCTAGCAACATCCGACCGGATTGTCTGCTGTTACGACATGTCGTAGCACTAGTTTTCTGACTAGCGCTATGACATGTCGTAACGCTAGCAACATCCGACCGGATCGTCTGTCGCTACGACAAAATTGTAGTAGCGCTAGCCACATCCAATTTATATAATGAATATACTAAGCCTGTTCAGAGCAGGAGCCTTAAACGTTATAATTATAATCCAATTGAATAAATATAGGATGTGGCTAGCGCTACAACAATTTTGTCGTAGCAGCAGACGACCCGGTTGGATGTTGCTAGCGTTACGGCATGTCGTAGCGCTAGTCAGGAAACTAGTGCTACGACATACGCAACTTCTGCTACGACTAGTTTTAGTCACTTCTTTAGTCTTTTTATTTTTATTGTATACGCATATATATTATTTGTGTGTGCATTAATTCTAAAATCTAAATTTATTTAAATAAATTATTTAAATAGATTTAATTTTAATATAATATTGGTCTACCGATTATAAATATATCAGCCAATTTTGCTATACTATAGTATACTTGTGTAAGTGATGCAGATCCTTTAAAATTTAGTATACCATAAAGCCTAAAGCCGTAAATGAAAATCCTCAAGCAACGATTCGCGCACAATCGCAAGAATGTAGGCCTAAAATAATTAGTTTCATGTGGAATAATAAAATGTGCCGTGTGCAGACTTGTCACAGGAAACCATTCCATTCATCCTTCTACCTCATTTTCACTCTATACCTAATACTATTACTATTACTATTGAGGAGAGGGGTCAGGTAATAACAACCGCACAGGACTCCTTGTTTACTCGCCTTTTTTCCCCCCCAAGTACTATTACTTCCTGTTGCTGTTTGTGTCCGTTTTCTCAGCAGCCCCCCTCGCCTCTCTTTGCACGTTTTATGACGAGCAAGTCTGCGGGGTACAATGGACGATGCCTCCTTTGTCTGACAATGGCTTCAACTCACGGTTCCCCCGCTTGCGTTCAGCACTTTTTCGCGATGCCTTCAATTCAGAGAATGTTTCAAAAATATCTTCCCAACAATTAAGTAACAGTGTTCGTTTATAGTCATTTTTTAAACTCACGCCTCACCTTTTTCGTTGATGATGCCGACTGAGTGTCAACTCACGAATCAAAAGAAGAAGAAAAAATAGTAGTATTAGTATAATTTATAATTAAATACAGCTTTAGTCGTAACTTTAAATAAGCACATATCACATTTTTACGACTGTCGTCGTCGTAGCATCAGACGACCCGGTCTTATGTTGCTAGCGTTACGACATGTCTAAAATCTAAATATTTTTATTTTAGCAGATTTATTCAACGTATCTGCTTTTCGGAATAATAACAAAAATTATCAGCATACTCATTATGATTTTAAAAAATAAAAAAAAATAAATGAAATTTAAAAAAAACAAACAAGACGGCAAAGGGATTTGATCCCGCTATCGATAGTATTATATAATTTCCGAAGCTACTGTACTATCATTTGACCTAGCGAAGCTGCTGAGAAAGTCTAATATTTTAAATTTGTAACTGTTTTTCATTTAGTGGCTCAATCTAGATTTTTTTTAATCCTTTAAAATTAATTAATAAGCTTATCTAGTGATCGTGATATTTCATTATGAGATTTATAGTTTAGTATTTAAGTATTACTAATAGCATAATTGAAAATACAGAAAATTGTTTACGACATGTCGTAACGGCAAACAACCCAGACGGATGTTGCTGGCGTTACAACATGTCGTAGCACCAGCCACATCCGCGCAGGTTGTCTGCCGTTACTTTGTCGTAGCAGTAGACACTCCGCGATATATATAAGATAGGAATCCTAGCTGTGTTGCTAGGATGTTGCTAGCGTTACAAACTTTTGTCGTAGCAGCAGACAATCCAGAGGGATGTTGCTAGCGTTACGACATGTTGTAGTGCTAGTCAGGAAACTAGTGCTATGACATGTCATAACAGCAGATGATCCGGCAGGATGTTGCTAGGGTTACCACAAGATTGTCGTAACAACAGAAGACTCAACAGGGTGTTGCTAGCGCAACGAGATATGCAACTTCTGCTACGACTAGTCTTAGTCGCTCTTTGCAGTGGACAGATGGATAGAATTAAGTCGCTATAACATCTTAACAAACTCTTCTTTATATTGTATATGCATATATTATATGTATTATAATACGACATTAATAGATCCGGGGTTATTTGTGTGTGTATTAATTCTAAATTTATTTAAATAAAGTATTTAAATATATTTAATATAGGTCTACTGATTACAAATATGTTGGCCGATTTTGCTATACTATACTTGTGTAAGTGATGCTTATGCCAAGTATTAAAGTTTAGCATTCTGTAAAGTAAAGCCGTAAATGGAAATCCTCAAGAAATGATTCTGGCTCAATCGCAAGAATGTAAAATAATTTGTTTCATGTGGAATAATAAAATGTACCGTGTGCAGACTTGTCGGTGGAAACCATTCCATTCATCCTTCAGCATCATTTTCACTCTATTACTATTACTATTGGCCTGTTGCTTTGTTCTTGTTGTTTCATTCATAAAGTTTGGCAGTGTGCAAAGTTTAAATTTAAATATTGTTTAAAATTTATTGTAAGTCAAAGCGGAAGTTTGTTGCGAGTCATAATTATTCATATGTCTTAATGTTTATCTATGTATGTCATGATCTCTAGAATTTGTAAACATATCAGTATCAGAAACTTCGTTTTGGCAAAAATGAATATTGGTAGACCCCTAACATTTAATCAACATATCTGCTTTTCAGAATAATAACAAAAATTATCAGCACACTCATTGTGATTTAAAAAAAAAAAAAAATTAATAAAAATTATAAGGAAAAACATGACGGCAGTGGGATTTGATCCTGCTATCAATAGTGTCATATCGTTTTCAAACTATGCCGACTATAACTTCATGAACTTCATCTTGTGTAGCTGTTGTGTAACTACAACTTTTAAAAATGTATAAGTGTTTTTCATTTAATGGATCAATCTAGATTTTTTTTTTAACCTATGAAATTCATTAACAGGCTTACCTAGTAATCATGATATTTTACTATGAGAACTATAGTTTAGTATTAAAGTATTAATAATAGCATAATTGAAATGCAGCAAATTGTTTACGTCATGTCATAGCACCAGAAACTTCCCACCGGGTTGTCTGCCATTACTTTGTCATAGCAGCAGACACTTTGTATAAGATATCCATCGCTTCACTACAGGAAATTCGATTGACAAATGCAAACATACTAAAACACTGTATCTTATACCTATTCAGAGTGGTATTAACACTAAAACACTAGGAACAGGATTCGCTGTTAAAAAAGTAGTCAATGCAGTCAGATTCAGACCCTTCAAACCAGAGAATGAAAAATTTTGCTCTCTACGTCTACGTCTGCACATGCTCCCACTCAAGATACGGAAGATCAGGTTTAAGAATTCTTTTTTGAGACACTGGTAAATATCTACGAAGAGGCACCACAATTTGGTATTAAAATAGCGTTAGGAGACTTAAATGCAAATATTGGTTAGGAAAATATGTTAGGAGAGCCTTTATGATGAGTCCAATGACAATGGCCTGAGATTGATAGACTTTGCTCTAGGAAAAGAAATCTCAGTGAGCAGCACCAAGTTTCAATACAAGAATATACATAAAGCCACTTATGGAGTCAACCACAACCAAATTGACCATGTTCTAATTGACAGGAGACATGGATCCGAAATACATGACGTAAGAAGTTATAGAAAGCAGATGCTGACTCTGATCACCTACTTGTAACAGTTAAATACAAGCAGAATAAAATATCCCTTAGAGACCACGAAGGTCCACGGGAGCAAGTGAAGTAGCGTTCACAAGTTTCATTGACCACTAACGAGCATGGGATTGTGTGGTTGGCACAATGCCCAGGGGCCTTGGCAGATCCGTGGTTTCGAACCCGCGACACAGGTTCTTGCTGCGGATTGGTAGTCCGGCTCGCTACAGCATAGACCACCGCGCCCCTAAATACAAGCAGAGGATAAGCATAATTCAGAATTGACATAATCAAAGAGAGAAACAATATGATTACCAAAAACTTTCCAAAGACCCACTAACTGCATAAGCCTACCAGACTGAAGTAGAAACAAAGCTTGAAACATTTCATGAAGAAGGGTACAAGGAAAATAACATACATGACATATGGAATAGGATTAAAAATGTGATGAAAAGATCAGTAGAAAAAGTTGTAGGGCATATTGAATGTAGACAATGGACAAGATGATGATTACCAACCACCACACAGAGGACCAGACCCTTTTATAAACCTGCCAACAGTAAAAGAAGGTAAAGAAGTAATCAATAACATGAAAAACCATAAAGCTCCAAGAGAAGATCTTATCACAGCAGAACTTAAGTCTGGAGGAGGAGAACTACACACCCAGATACATAACCTCTTAACTTGAATCTGGCAAGAAGAGAAAATACCAACAGAATGCAAAATGGCATTAATAACCCCAATACACAAAAAAGGATCCAAACTTCAGTGCACAAATTACAGAGGAATCTCCCTATTAAAATTTCAATTGTCTTGAATTTAGTAATGTACAAAATATTTGTAAACGTTTTGGCTTTGGTAAATATACTTTTGTATACAGTTTGCTTTAGAAACAATAAACTTATAAAATAAAGTGTAGGCTACTTGTTGGGAGAAGAGAGCTAATTAAACTTTTTGTTGGAAATTTAAATTAAGACAAGTCACTCTGAATAAATAAAATAGTCATTGTAATAGTTAAATAATAATAGTAAGTTGATATATTTACTTGTGCTGATTGAGTGATAAAGGAACTCTCTAGTTTCACAATCTAAAGTCTTGACTCAAGCATTTTTGAACTTTTGTCTCACAACAAAAATGAATTACTTTAAAGCATTTCCATTGCTCCTCCTCAAAATCCCCATTTTCATTTCTCTTCCTTTTTTTTTTGAAACAAGAGATTAATTTAAAACCTTGGCACTAACTGACAGCCTGAGACACTGCTGTACACAAACACACAATCAATCACAAACAAAACTTTCTCACAAGAGTTACAGAATCTCATTTCATAAAATGAACAATCCTTTAATTCATTATCATAACTTGTTATTATTCTTTAAAATTATAAAATAATTTTTTTCAGAATCAGCCATGGGCTCTGATCAAAGCTCATTACCTGCAGGAGCACCAGGCAGTAATTTGAGATCTCAAAGAGATGAAGAAATTCCTTATACTCAATACTCAATTAGTAAACCAATTGATTCACGTAAGTAACATACGGCTAGCATTTGGTTATTTATTTTCTTGAGGTTGCACATGTTTTTAAAATATAAATTTATGTACTTGTGTAAGAATCCATTTATAGAATTTAAAATTTATGGTAATTAATTTCTTTACTCTTTCTTTCTTTTTCTTTCTTTAGATATAAATATTTTTCTTGTGAATTTAAACATTTTTAAAACATTTTTCTCCATATGTGTCAATGGCTTGTTTTTAAAGATAAGTAAATCTTAAATGCAAACATTTCTTGCATCACCAAAAATTTATTTTTTAAATTTGTTAAACCAGATTCCCCCAGACAGTCTCCTCGACCACACAAAACACAAAAGCCGGTTGTCAAACAAGAAAAAGATGGAACACCAAAGCATGAAATTGTAGTAGTTGCTGATGGTCTCATTCCAATCAAGGACCCTGATCCTGAACTGACCAAACTGAACACAATTCCAGTATTTTTCCCAATTTTGAGAGGTTCACTAAATATTCCAGTAGGCAGTAAGGAGGTTGATGTCCTAGACAAATTAGACCATAAACAGGTTGGTTTTGTGAACAAACAGTTGTTACTTCAACAAATCTCTATATTAATTTTTAATTTCTACCTTGATGTTTAAAGCCCCATAAGATTTTCACCAAACTTCTATCTCGGTCCCGTAAGTATTTCCTGTATTGTGATCTACTGGATATGACATTTTAAAAATTGGTGAAAATGTATTTATATTATAATTGTCATACTGACTGCATCTTTCAGGATAAGAATGGATATTTTACCTATCCAAAGACTGTCTTAAGTTTAATACTATTTTAACCTGTAGTTTAGTACTATTATTTTTACAAAAAAGTATAGCAAAATAAGATCTTTCTAAAGAACTTAAGTGAAATTTTAATAGCACAAAGAACACTGGAAAACATATCACAATGAAGTAACATATCACAATGAAGTATGGACTGGCATAATGGTGATCATTATCATTTTAGTTGCTTTTTTTGTGTTTTGTTATGTACTATTCTAAGTTTATCTAGCAACCTCAATGATGAAATAGTATGGTGAAAAATGAACTAGTACATTTAATTCATAATTGGATCTTAGATTTTTAAAAGATTAATTTTTATTTACCCAGTGTACAAGCGTCATAATATCATTCATATATATATTCATAGAAAGATAGAAAGTAGAGTATTAATTTAATTTTTTTTTTCCAAATTAACAATTTATTTATTAGAAATATTTATGTATGTGGTAAAGATTAAATTTGGAAATTTTATTTCTAAGGATTAGGAAGGGAGATTGCATATTAACTTTGAATTTCACTCCAATTGAAGTGGAACTTAATCATTTATTATTTTTCAGTTATTACTTCTGTGCTTGCGATACCAGGATCATCTACGTCAGCTTGCTGAAGCTGTGGCATTTGATCAGAATGCACTCTGTATAAGAATTAAAGAGGTACTGTCATCAAATGATTTTCATACATTTTTAGTAAGAGATGAAATGTTTTCTGTATGAATTCATACTTTTAAAATAAAACAGTGTTTAAAAGTCTCAATCTTGTTAATGATAAAAACTATATTTTTTAAATTACATCCAATATGGACTTTGGTATGTGGCAATAGTTCTTTCTGCTGTAAAATTTGATGCTTTAATCACTTTACATACCTGGCACTAGCTGGTTACTGAGTTTCACATTCTAAACATATGTAATTAATTAATTACTTCATACAATGTCATGTACAGACTCATCATCACAATGAACATTTATGAATTTAAAAATATAAGTATTTTCTACTTAATAACTTTTATACATAATCATATTATTTATATTCCATACCGTAAGAGTAGCCCTATGTTATTTTTATCACAAATGATTAGAAGATTTGAATATATTTTCAGATGGATCACACCATTCATGTACTGATGAACACATTGGTAGAGAGACAGAAGAGGTACAGTAAATATGTTGAACAGTTTGGAAGGGTCTCAGAGACTTTAACAACTCTGAAGAAAATTCAAAAGTCAATGGAAGATATTGTACCAAAAATGGACATTCTGAATAGGTTGCTTCCCTCGTCGGAGCAGTTGGAGCCATTCTCATCAAAAACAGAGAGATCCATACAAAAATAACTAAATATTGTGATTTAATTATTTAAAAAATTATTATTATTGATTTTTGAATGTGATATCTTCTTTACCTTTTTAGTTTCAATTGTTCTCCTTTTAATGACAGTGTTTGTTTTATGAGCTAACAACATTCAAAACTTTAATAAAAATGGAAGACTTGGCTCAAACTTTGGATAAACACATAAGGCAATAATTATATGTGCAGAATGAGTGTCTCCAAAATATTACAATAGATGTGGGATTTAAAAAAAGGATGACTAATTTAAGGATGAATTATTTGGAAACAGGTTAGCATGTAGAAGAATATTTTGTAAATATAGAGTTTAGGCTCTGAACAACAATGCAATAGTTGCTGTAAAAATGATTCAAAATGATTTGTCTCAAATTTCAGTTCAGCAGTGTATTTTTATGTTGCACGAATTAATGGCTGGTAGTTGTTCAATACTAAAAATTAGCATACAATGAAAAGTAAACAATTTTATTTTGTTATAAATTATTTTTCTTCCATTTGTTGTGGCTTTTGATTATGCTTTGGTAATTTAATAAAGCACAATATTGGTCTAGGATCTTGCTGTGAATATGTAGGGCATGTGGCTTTAAATATTTGATTAGAAAACTCTGAGAAAATCAAGGTCATGAAAACTGCATGGACTCAAAGATTGCTTTGAAAATTAATATTGGCAAGAACAAACAAAGCTTAGAAAAACCTGAAGTATTATTGACTTAGACCAGGGGTCTCCAAACTTTTCGGTCAGAGTGCCGCATTAAATGTCAAACATCAACTTGGGAACTGACTACACACAAGTTTTGTGGCAAAACTATATGTAAAATTAGTATGTTTTTTTTTAGATTAAAAGGTCTCCAAGGGCCGGACATGAAGGCCTCACAAGTGCATCTGGCCCGCAGGCTGTAGTTCGGAGACATCTGACTTAGACTAACACAGTTAACAATTAACATATAAGACGACAGTTAAAATGTTCAGATAACTCTGGAAATATTAGTTTATAAACATGTAATGGGCAATAAAAACAATGTATGACCTTATAGTAATATTTCATTAAAAACTTATAGTAATATTTCATTGAGAACTTTGTACTCATGTTTCACACCTGACAGGACATTTTCTTCAATCTTATATAAAGTAAGTATAATAAAGATTCCTTTTTTGTACACTATCACAATCTGTCTCCTTTAGACAAAAAACGCATTGCATTATGCCCTGGTATATTTATACAACTTATTATTAGCCGTGCTTCTCTATTAAGATTTGTTCACATGGCAAGATATTAGCTCATGTTTTATCTGGGGTAATCGCTGATTTAATTCCATTTTTGCAACAAGAACAGTTATCTTGAGGCTGGCATGCACACCTGTTCCTACTTCAATAGAAGAATTCAGGTTATGGCTTCATATTTCAACTATATATTCAACAAAATTTTCTTTGTGTTGAGTTAAATTAAGCTATTCGGTGATAAAGACAAACCCTAAAATGTGTAATGTTAACACCTAACAAATGCTTTCTACACCCACACTCGGCACTACTACACGGCATGTTCACTTTGTAAACAATCCCCAATGATGCTACACAATGAGCATTACGTTATATGTAGGTAGTTAAACATCAGAGAACTAATTCATTATTTATGGAACTCCTAAATCTGCTGATTGTCATATCACCAGGAAGTGGGTTCAATTGACAATCTGTGGATTCAAATACAAATTCAAAACTTAGATGATGTGTGTGTGTTTGTCTGTGTGTGTTTGTTCACACTTAGTCTCAGCTTTAAGAGACATGTTTCTATATACATATATGTTCAATAAAAAAAAGAGTAGAAGTTATGGTAAGAAGCTGTCAGGATTCTGCATGGATGAGTATTAAAAAAACCCATTTCAAGCTGCATAATATAAATAGAACTACATCTTCTGTGTGCACTAATAAACATACTATTTGTTACCTAATTCTCTAGGCTCTCAGAGATATTAACTATTGTTATCTTTTAAAAATACTACAGTTTTTTAATTTCTAGATATCATGTGGTTTTCATAACTAATATACTTTTATTTTATTTTTCACGACAAATAATTTTAAAAAAATCAAAATGTACATTTGTTGAATTGGAATTTCCTTATTTTATTCAAATATTCAAGGTATACTTGCATATGTAGTGATAATAATTTTTAAAATTTATATATTTTTTTTAGGTTGATGTTTATGTTATCATTTTATTCATTTATCACTTTTACTGCTCAAGCTTGAAATTATGAAAGGATTTCCTTAAAATTTGAACTTGCATGACAGTTTGACTTTAATCATCTTCTTCTTCTACATATTCTTTTGGCCTGAGACCTGGTCTCTTGAGGCCTTGGCTAATACCTGGGCAACCTGCTCCAACTGCTGGGCAGTGCCAAACAACACTGTCTTCACTTGAGACACTTTTGCCTCCCTAACCTCCCCGGCCATGTCTAGCGCGTGACAAGAAGTTAACAGGTGTAGTACTGTTTCAGAGGTCAGGCTGCAATAATGGCAGTTCGAGTCTCTGTTATGGTCTAGCCTGTTGAAATATGAGTTAGTTTGCATTTGAGTCACTAAAATATGGTTTTTGCGACTCAAACTCCACCACTGGTCTGATCGGCACAGCCTGGGCATGTTAGTGAATACCCCTTTTGGCAGTCGTATTGTCAGCCCACTCCTAGTACCACTTGTTCCTGCAGTGGTCCATTAGCCAGGTCTTTGCCCTGAGATAAGTGACTGGGTCGGGTGATTGGGACTTTAATAATCAAGATATTCAATTTTAAATGTTTTAATTTTTAAGCTCTAATGTTATTGGTCCGTTTAACTATAATGAATTGCATTAGCTTTCTGTTGGCCTCAATACAAAATATTTAACTCACCAATATTTGATATACTTCTGAACTTTTGTTGCATTTGAAAAAATGAGCAAGTCAGTGCATGTAACTATTGTAACTAAAAGTACTGCTTCACTTCAGATCAACCCAATAGCTGCATGGGTCTGACCTTAAAATTTATATATATATATATTATTCTTACTTGCTTTAAAGATGCATACCTGGGTTTTCCGTGCCCATGACTAATTTATTTTTGGCGCCTTGGCAAAAGGATATTAAGAAAATTCTCTGAAAGATAGGGTTCCTACGCCTCAGTATGTCATTAATGACTTTTCCAAGTCGTTTGTGTTCATCCCTTATTATCTATAACCCTTTCGAAAGCTTTCCAATCCATATTACATGCCTTTATGCCCTTTATCTTATGAATAATAATAATAATACAAAAAATGTATTTCCTTGTTAAAGTTGAAATCTTCTACTTCTATCATTAACAAAATAAAATTTAAAAAATAAATTAAAAAAATTAACTTATTGGATAATATCACAGAAGTAACACCAATTAAGAGAGGGGATTCTAAAATCAGTGCCACAACATGGAGGTTCTACTAACAAAAGGCTTGAAGAAATATTTTTGAAAGTAATATTAAAATAAAACAATTAGTTATATAAAAAAAAAATCAAGACTTAGACTGGTGTGTTGTAATTGTCTGCACTTCAGAATCTTAAGATAAAAATAATAGCACTAATATCTGGTCGCAAGGAAATTCTTAATTATACCAAAATCTTGTTTGGTTCATAATATTTACATTTGATTTTATTTTCATAAATAAAAAGTTATATTCCAAATTATGGAATAAATCAGTGATGCAAGAGTGGTAATAATACTATACTGGCACAAGCGTTCACTGGCGTTAGGGGCCGTCCATAAAGTACATCATGCTATTTTGGACAAGTTTTGACCCCCCTCCCTCTGTCACAAAGTGTCACAAATCTCGGGACGTTTAACATGGCTTCACGCGTGTTACGATATCAGTTTGCAACCTTACATTAAATACATACTTAAAATGACAAAAAAGTTATTGAAAGCATGATCGTTTTGAAAAAGAAAATACAGCTTTTATGGGGGTGGGGGGAGCTTTGTGATGTCATATTGGTGGGGCTCTAAGTTTTTGTGATGACGCTTGATTGGGAGGGGGGGGGGCGGGTGCAAAATCGACCAAACTGGCGTGACGTCATGTATGGATGGCCCTCTAATTCTAAAGTAGAAGTTTCGCCTATTGCACTTGTCAGCATACATAACTTACACAAGTATTACAATTACAATTACATTTGATAAGACTTGTTTATGATGTAAAAATAAATACGTTAGGATAAAAAGAATAAATAAACGCACAAAAAGCAAGCAATGACACCGGATACCTCAAGCAACGTGAATTAAGAGAGAGGGTTCTAAAACCTGTGCCTCAATATGACGGTTTCTACTAACAGAAGGCTTGAGTCAATCGGCAAAAAACTTTTAAATATATATATATATATATATAAATCTCATTTACACTGGTGTGATTTTATTGTCTGCACTTCAGCATTTGGTAATAATAGTCCTAATATCTTGATTACAAATTGGCCGTTCTGTGTCACATCTTCTTTTCTGACTCATGCCCTTCCTATCTTGCTGAACTTTTGTCGGTCTTCTGCAGATACACGCATTCTCTTTGTTCCTAAGAAAAACACTAAAACATTTGGCGAAAGGTCATTTTCTTTTTGTGTCGCAAAACAATTTAATTCTCTACCTTTACACATCCGTAGTATTTCAACTACTAAGTCCTTCAAGACTGCACTTGAGACACATATTTTAAAAATTATTTTCAAAATTAATGAAACAACATTTCTTTTAATGATTAACGCAGCTGATGTATAACGTATTGTCATTTATGTAGTTAGTATGATATGAATGTTTATTTAATTAATATATGTGTTGTTATCTCCATGGAAAGCGCCGTGAGCCCGGCTCCTTGCTGGAATTATCTATATAAACTATCAATTTATTATTATTTATTATTATGTACTTTTCACTGTTGTTTTGTGTGTTTATTTATTCTTTCCACCTTTAAGTAATTATTTTTCCCTGATATAGAATTGATTATATAATTTAATACTCGTGTAAGTTATTTAAACTGACGAGGGCATCAGCTAAAACGCCTACTTGTGTGTCAGTTAGTAAAGAATTTAATGTTTTGATTCCACTTAGACTACACAATTCGTTTGTGTATCCTGTATTTTATTTAAACGCGGTATCGCAGTTCTATTATATTTGAAATATTCCTCTACTCAGCCTCATTTTCTTTGTGGCTTTGAAATGCTGAATTTCGCTATCACGGCCGTCAATCGGCTTTGAATCGTGTTCAATGGATTTATTGTCAAATATATTTAATAAAACACCTAATAATTGGATCACCTAAATTCCGATGCTTTAAAATTTTTGGTACATCTGTAATGTTGGGCGGGATCGATTATCCGACTTATCTCCTGTATGACATTATTAATACCTAGCGGCGTGTGCCTTGAAACTATTATTTGCTTTTGGTGTCAACCCCTTGAGATGGTGTCACCCCCCACCAACACCAGAGGCTGATTAAGATTGCACGATGCCCCTGGCTGAAATTCCATCCGGGGCCCTGTCCAGCCACCTTAATTATAAAATATAATATTTTTCGCTTTAAAACATTGGGGGCCCCTGGTTTTAGCACAATCAGCACCCCCTTTAATCCGCCAATGCTCCCCACCCGACCTCCTTACTACGTCAAAAGAATGGTCGATTAAAATAGATTACATTTTTGCAGTCTACACCTTTAAAAACCTCTTAATTTATAACACAGTAAAAGATAATAGTTGAAAATTTTCAAACAAGTCAATGGAAAGAAAATTAAAACCTTAGTAAGCATACTTGAAGAACTTTATTCACAAAAAAGCACTTATCTAAAAAAGCGAAAATTGCGTGAATTTTCGTAAATTTTAAGAATCGAATGTTGTTAATTCCTTTAAATTATTTTCATTTCAATATGATTCTAAAATTTTAATGATAATTTCTTGGAGATCCTTGATATTGAATGTTTAAAAAAAGGAAGTTCATAAAATATGTAAAATACTTTTTAAAATATACATTTGTGATTCACATTGGCAAGTGATGAGCCTTTACACACGTGAAGATATTTTCAAGATATAGATCTAGTTTTACTGGATAATATTTAATGATTGTATCATTTATGTAAAATATTAGCTCATTTATTAAAACTTATTAAAAATAAGAAAGCTTATGGATTTCAATGCGAAATATAAAGTTAAATAGAAACTATGATACGATGACAATGAGACACTTCCAATTTCTTTTAACACATCGATATACTACTCTACTATACAGTCTACTAGTAAAAGTGCTGATTTGTTTAACCTTCGAGGAATGATTACTGACTTAAAATCATGAAAACATACAAAGAAATATTTACGAAAACTCCTGAACTAAAAAACAACTATATCTCGTGCTTATTAAAATATGATCTGGAAGCTCCCATTAAGATAAAGTGCAATTTCCATCTACTACCTCTACCAATATTGTTTTTGAAGGATGAAATAACAAAAACGAAGGAACACAATTTTTAATCACAGCAGTTATTATTAATACTTGTTGTACACGTAATTGTGTATATATATTAGGGCTGCGGTAATTACCGATTAATTACTCGATTAATAGGTAATTTATGTTATCGATTAAAATTATTTTAATCGATAAAATAGTGATTAAAAATATTTAAAAAATGTTGTTTGTTTAAAATTCGATTTATTAATAAATAATTAACAAGAGTTCTTATTTTATTATTACTTTTTTACGTACAAACTTCTCCGTTAAGAGAGATCAGTTAGAGTAAAAAAAACTGTTTTCAAAGGACAATGATATTTTTAAAAACCATAGTTTTTAACTATTTAACAATAACAAAATTTAAATTCATTGACATTATATTGAACTACTTAATTTTAAATATATCCCCTAACAATAGTTCGTGTTGTAAATTTAATTAAATTAAATACTTAGGTTATGGGCATTTTACAAAATGCAATAAAAGGGCACAAAATATGAAGGAAAACGAAATAGTGAAAATAGAGATTACGAGGTCTTAGAAAAAAAATCATAGCTTTCGAACCACTTGGGATAAAAAGATGATCTTTATGTTTTTACTAATCATCAAACAATCTCTATACAGCTGTATGACTTATATATTTATGAAATTAATTTGAAATTTTCATTTAAGTGCCTCAACTTTAATACGTTATATAACTTCTTTTCAGTGCTAACTGTTTTAAAAATAACTTAATGATTATACCAAATGCCTGTTTCTATTACTCCCCTTGAAATTTTCAGTTTAATGACGTCATACATCTTTATTTTTAGCTTAACAAAATTATCGATTCATTAATCGGTAATTTTTCAAAAGTTAACGTTTAAATTTAATTTAAACGATAACAGCCCTAACATATATATATATATATATTGTTATTGATTAATATAAATGACGATGTGCCTCCGTGGGCAACCCTGAACTATGGTCACCACTCTATTGTAGAATTCTTCTTTGTCTCTTTGTGTCTATACATTCAAGTACATTTCACTTGGGGGCTACGTTATACATTATACACGATTAATATTACAGTGGTTAACATCTGGAGGACTAATTCTTCAAGTTCTGTGATGGGTATTCCAGAACTTAACATTTGGGAGTACGTCCCTGCGTTAGCTCAGATTTAAATACTCAACAGTTTCCTTCTGTAGGTTATGATGTATTCTGGGTAGCACATACTCTTGTCATAAACGACAAACTCTCTAAAACAAACTCTCATGTCATCGGGTGAGCCATCCAGTGTAACAGAGTCACAATTAAGGTGACTGACATTAGCGCATAGGTCCTTTTGGCACTGAGCACAAGGAGGTCGCTTCAATTTCAAGCCAGAAGAAGCTTTAAATGGTAAGAAAAACAAAGAAGGTTTAAGCTAAGTGGGATACCAAATTTGTTAACAACTTTATTTTCAATTTATCATAAGAAAATTTAGCGTTTGAAATCACATACACAACATTCATCAAGGTTGGAAGAAGCCACAATGCGTGGATCGGTCTTTCAGCTACAGGTGAAATTACCAAGTATCTTAAGAGCGAGGATCCCCCCGCCCCTTCACTCACACAAAAGTTTTGAAAAAAATAATCTGCTTTTCCGATCCCATATAAAAACTAAATTACCCCAAAACTAACATCTTTATAATTCCCCTCAGCACAGATTTCTCTTATTTACTTAATAATGGTCTAAAAATAATTCATAATGATTATTTCCTTTTATATAAAATATAAGTAGTATGGTTTTAAGGAAATTTAAATCCTGTTTGACGTATCAAATCTGTGTTGTAATAGAGGTGGGAAGTTAAAATATTAATATTGTTAGCCCATCTAATTTTTAAAAAAATGGAATGGGAGAGCTATCTTAAATTCTTTAATACCATTTTGAAGTAAATTATCAATAAATTACTGCTACCATGATTTGGCAGATTATTAATAGTCTTCATGATAGTGTTTCTTTGTTTAGTTCTTTAGCAAATGGAATTACTTTTTTTTCTTTGTGATCATTGACCAGTTATGAGTCTTAAGAAAAAACCCACTATTTTTTGGAAGGAGCGCCTGAAACATTTAAGATACGACCGAGGATCAAAATAAAAAGTGAAAAGTAGGTATAACTCATAAAGCATTAAATTTTAACTTGGAAATTCAACATAGTACCATCTAACGGAACATTTAATGGACACAGAGATAACAGCAGGTCTACTTAGGGCCTATCTTATTCCGTATTCAAGAAAGAACACAACTAATTAATTTGCTTTTTGTCTACAATTCGGGCGTTCAGGTACACGTTGATATAATTTGTTCTGGTACAGATATTGTGTTCGCTGGATATTAAACTTAGATTTTAGCGTTTCGTTTGGCCGGAATTACACAGGAGAACTGGTTGCGAGAGTGGAGAGTCGAGCGTGGCCCAAGACGGTCGTGTCGGACTGGGATGCGCTTACATGTAAAGAAGGGAATTTAGACCTGAGGGTAAAATGTATACCCCTCAAGCGCGAGAAAGACGGACTGAGGATTTGGACTTCGAATAATATGAAACCCTCTAGAAAGTTGTCAACTATATTCTCAAAGTATGTCAAAACTGATGTTATTAAACTTGTTAAGTTTATTGAACGAGCCCAGTGTTGATGACTATTTCAATGTCCAGTGTGGTTAATATTTATGGCGAGGGTGGACCTCGATTTCCCCCTCCCCCAGACGAAAAATCCTTGTTTTAAAGAAGACTTATACCAAGGTACCACTGTATATTCAAGTGTCTGATACAAAATAATATTTAATATAACTATTTAAAAATAATGATCCACATATAATTTTAAAAAATAAAAAAGTAGCATGAAAACGACTAAAAGAGTAATACCACGCCCGTAAAGTCCAGCAAAATATAAATTTAAAACTTCTTCAGTCACCCTTCAACTTTAAGTCTTTTGAGTTAAAGAAAATTTGGACATTTTCAAACCCATTAAAAACTTAAGGGCAGTGTCAAAAAATTTGTTTGTAAAGATGTTTAATCATGTAGCGCCTTTACCTCCTGCACCTGCTGTACCTCCATTACTTCCCTGAAACATTTCGCGATCCCTAGTAATGACGTAAGTGTTTCCAAGTAGGACTCGCATGAGAATCATATTTAGTTCCTCTCCCGGAGAGGTTCGCTGAGCCTTTTCATCTGTTATAAAGAATACAGAAATGTTACTCTCTTAGCTTCAATATTGTGTGCAGTTAGCAAAAAATGTATGGGGTTTTCTGACATTCTTGAAAGAAATAGTAAAAAGGGTTATTTCTATTTTATTCATGTAGTAAGGAAGAAAAGATTTTAATGTGAAAGTTCAGTGAGGGATGAAAATACAATTTTACTTGTGTTGTACATATTAAAAAATTATTAATAACTATTCACTAACGTATCACAAATTAATCACGGACAAAATCGTTACAAAACGAAAAAAAAAATGACTAAGACGTTGCATATTAAAAAAAAATAACACAATCAAATAAAAAAATTAATTAAAGTCTGCGAATATTTGGCATAGGAGGATATCAATCCATGATTGGATCCCTTATTTCGAATGCATACTGTTCCATTAAAAAATTTGTTTTGAGTTCAAGAGCCGTTAAATATGTAGCTGTAAACCTCTCACTCATTTCCTCACGTTTAAGAATGTCTTGCACACACAGTGTTATGGAATTCTCCTCGTTGAAGTATTATCAGTGTACATATTTGCTATGTATATCCCGTCCGTCTATTCGTTCGTAACGCTACAAATTTTAGAAAGCACCGCACCGCTAAAAAAAGCCTTGAAAAAAATGACTGCACATCCGCATTTAATTTTTTAATATGGAAATAAATATAATAAAATAAAATAGAATAAAATAAAAATAAATAGAATAAATGAAGATTCTGTATTATATTATCTTTTTATTCTGATATGCCTTCTAAAAAATTAATAGATTTCAGCTAGAATTTATTTATTTTGAAAACTTCCGTCATTTCGAAGGGCAATACTCTACTTATTCATAATTTAAGTTAGAACTGCTGCTTAGGATTGGCATCCCTGGGACTATATTTAACAGATTTACTTGATATCTGACTGGCATTAAGTAGCGTATTGGAATGAATCACGCATCTTTTAAGACAGTGCTTCTCAAACTTTTTCTTATGACGGACCGGCTCGAATTTTTTCTATTGCACCACGAACCTGTGAACTATTTTCCTGTACTGACGTGCCATGATTTTCCCGTCGCTGACTGATTGCAAATTGAGCTCCTAAATGGCCTAAAGCCATACAAGATCATGTATACATTAAACTTGTTTTATTCTACAAATCATTAAACAATTTTTGAAAAAGAATAAACTTAAACCTTGATTGCTCCATTTTCCTTTACGATCATTTGCATTTTGTAACAATTTTTTTCCCAACTTTTTAAAAGTTTATAGTAATTAAATAAATGAATATCCTTAAATGATTATTTATTAAAGAAAACATACAATTTTAATATGAAAGGTCATGCAAATTTATTTTTAAAAATAATATAGTAACCATAGTAAGTACATGTGTAAGTTTATGCTCAAAGTTTAACTTTAAGTAATGCCTCAGATGAGCCTGCTTATTGGTGCAAGTTTATCAAGTCGTGGCTCGGTTGAGGACAATGCTACTCGCAATGGAGCACAAACATCCATAATGTTTCTGTACTTTGTCTTAATAAGGCTCATTGTTGAAAAAAGAGCCCCACATAGGTAAGATGAAGGAAATATAAAGACTTGGGAGCAATTTCGAAAATTGAATGCAAAAGGATGCAAGAGAGAGGTCAAAGTTCCGATATTGATTTTTAAACATTCATCTCCAGCTAGCTCTAGCAAGTTATCTTCCAGTTACAGACAAGTCAAAACAATAAATGGATTTCTTATCCATCCATTTCCTTTCCAGGCGTAATCTTCTGTTGGAAAGTAGAACTCAAAACCGTCAAATAAGTTTGTAATGTGCTCAATGATGACTTTTTGTAAATATGTAATATGAAGTTCTTCATCTGCTCTATCGATAGTTATTGCGAAATTGAGAAAAATGTAAGTATGGTTTTAACCTCAATAAAATTCTTTTAATTTTTAAGAATTGACTTCAAATACTTCTGGTATATTAATAAAATGTTTTTAATAGTGTATTCCTTATTCCTCAGCAAGGGAAATTCTTGATGGCCTGTGTGCATCAAGGAAAAGGGAGTCGGCCACAGCCCACAGCAGTTCCTAGAAAATACAGTTTTATTTTCAAGTTGCACATTATCAAGCTGCGGGGCAACAAAAGCAACAAGAATGCTACAAACTGGTTGAAGAAACTTTTTTCCTAAAAGTCATGACCAGCCTGATTAATTTGTCAGAAAAATTGAATGTGTGGTTTCTGCTGTCGTGACACTTACTCGGACTAATTCTTTAATGGATTATTTAGCAACGCCGTTGAACCTGGATTCTTTGTCTCCAGCCATGTATAAGTGTTGTATTACCTTAGCGAATGTATTTAAACATCTTTATTTTGATTAAACAACCTGTAGTGAACTCAATGTTACTAATCAAATTGTTATAGATTTAGAAGTGTTCATATCTAAGAAACGGCTGTACAAATAACAATTGATTGTTCGGTGGCTATTAAATTTATTACATTATGATGAAGATGATTCAGAATATAGCACTATAGATTGAATATCTGACATTTATGATTGACTCTTTAAAACGAAACTTTGATATTGATACTTGTTCTGAAGTATCACATCCATCAACTTCCTGTGGTTATAAAGAAAAGGCATTCAAAAAGGTTAGTTTTGTAAATACAAATAAGGTTCTATTTGAAGAAGAAGAAAACATATGTGCCTGAACTATTTCTTTTTGCTATTCATTCACAGAAATTGTAAGGCTTAATATACCTTTAATATGATATTTGATATGTTGATTTTTTTGACGAGACATTTATTGTTAAATTTTTGAATCATTTTAATATGCTATTTTAAACATCTATTTATTTATTGGGTTGAGTATTGATAATATTTCTATACGTTTTTTATTTTTAATAAAAAGATAAATAGTTTGCTGGGTGCTTCAAAATTCCATTCTAATTTAGAAATACAACATAAATATAGCTGTTTTGTATAAAAATTAAAGATTTATAATTTACAAGGCAAAAGAGAGTTTTATAAGTGAGAGAACGAGTGAACTGCATATGTAAAATCTCATAAGCCCCGCCCCATGTTTTTAGTTCTATTAAATGAAAGTAATTGAAATTATAAGTTTTAATTTATTTTCTTCTTTTAAAATCACTTATAAAAACGTGGTTTTTGAAATTCTTTTTTATAACTCTATTTTACTGTTGAATGCAGCTGCAGTAAAAAAAAAAATTAAAAAATAATTAAAAAATGAAAATTTGGGCAGCAACATTGTAAACTTTTTAGTAACTTGACCAATTTCTAGACATCTCAGTCAATTATTTTAGAAAATACTGGTCTTTGAAAAGGATCTTTTTTGAAAAGTAAAAAAAACCCACCATTTTTGGCAAATTAAAAAAATAATAATGAAAATAGCATAATTGTTTGCCCATTGTCTTCGAATGAAAAGTACTATAAAATGAAAAAGAACAAAAATATCTACTCCTAAAAAATAATATCAGTTTGGACTACCTCATTATAATTATATTTATCTTTCATTTCTCGATAAATTCCGCGGATGGGTAGCTGATGGTCCACGGGCGAACACTTTGAAAAACACTGTTTTAAGACTTCGTACGTGCCTTACCTGCTACAGGCCACGGGTTTCGGTTTAGTTATAGCCAGCTTTGTAGAACTATTGAGAGACATGATATATTTCGCACATTATTTCCGTATTACCAAGAACTGTAGAAATGTTTTCACTCGGATAATTTAGACTGTGCTGCTGCCATTCAGGCTGTCGAAAACACGGAGAAAATAAAACATACTTAAAAATAAACGAATGTAAAAGAGCCATGCAATTGTGTGTGTTGCTCGGATGCCAATCTTCCGAATTTTATCATCGCATAGATAAAATATTTGTTAATGCTAAGATCCGCTGACCAATACTGCTGCATATCGTAGGTACCACAGTAATAGTAATATAAAGTTTTGTGTGTTTGATAATGGCTCTTTTCTGTCGAATGCTCGCCCTTCTTGAATGAAGTTCTCAGCTTAACACAATCCTATAAACACCGTATTTTTACTTACGTTGTCTGTGGGTTCACCTAAAAATAAGCTTCAAAGACTCCAGATGGTTACGAAATACTAATGCACGTATGCTAATAGGGACTAGAAAGCTCATCTTGTCACACCAGCTTTTAAGGATCTCAGCTGGTTTTCTGTGAGTGAGCGAGTCAATCTCAGAATGGAATCAATGACTCAGCTATTTAGAAGGATCTATACCAGAGTATTTTGAGTGTACGTGTTTCAAACCAAGTATCTTAAAAGTACCGCGATCTTCCGCAACGTTTATTCCGAAAGAACCTAGTGTAGTTGAGCACAAACTGAAAGAAGCCATTTGGAGTGCGCTCCTATGAAACGTCAGGGCTTAAATTATTGAATTTAAAGATGATGAAGAAACATTTTAGAGACAACTTAAGACATTCTTCTTTTGAAGAAGTTAAAACAGAGGGTTTTCAGCATGGAAAAAAGGCGTTTAATAGAAATGGTAGTCATCATCATCATCACCATTATCAAAATCGTTTTACAAAAGGATCAAATTCTTGCTGGACTCCGTTTCTCAGATATATTCCTGTTCACAAAAGCTTTCCAGTTACTCGTTAAGCTCCCGATTTTTGATGTAATACTATTTACCAATAGATATAAAATTGTGTCCCCTCGACCACCCCCAGTCAATGGTGCCCGGGACAAATGCCCCAGCTGTCCCCTCCCCGTCCCCGATACGCCATAGAGAGTGTTATATTTACCTTCTCCTTCATCTATGTTTAAGCCATAGGTCATTGATAAGGAAAATTATATACAATTTCTAGTAACAATAAATGATCTTTAAATCTTATTTATGATATTTGAAAGGACATACATATATTCTTAAACATTTATAAACGTTTGGGAAAAAAAGAGAATGTTTCTAAGATGTTCAATTCCTTGAAATATTGGAGAGTTTGATAATCAAGTGTTTGTATTTGTGTAATAAGTTTGAAAGTTTGAAAGTTTGATAAGTTTGTTCTTGTTTCATCATTTTATACAAGTAGGCCTAAGTATGTATTTAAGTTTTAGTCGATCCATTTAGAAACATTGGAGGAACTCACACAGGCGTTGTACACACATGAACATACATACACATTTAACATTTAAAAACTTAGGTAAAAAAAAAGAAGATTTATAAATTTATAGATAAATAAATTCATAGATTTAAATACAAAACGTAAGAATTAATTCCCCAAGTGTGTGCTATGAAAATAAAGAAACTACCTACTCGATGTGACAATGCTTTTGAAATTTCCTTTCATTTATGTTTGTTTATTCATGGGCTCACAGTTTTTAAATAGATATCTGTCACTGTCATATGTGAAGCGCTGCTCTAAGTTAAAGAATCATTGAAACATACATTTTAACTTACATTTTGATTTTACAATACGCGTAATCTGATAGATAAGCCATTAAAAATTAAAGTATTAATTGTTACCTGTATACTGATCAGACTTGAGTGATTCTTCTGCCATGTACAAGCCATTTCCAAGCATCGCGTTTGTGCACAATTTAGGATCAGGGCCATGTTGACATAAAGCTTCAATAAGAGATTTTTTTGTTCCATGAAACAAATAATGTTCATTGACTTCATAATATAGTTGTTCTCTTAAAGTGCTTGGAAGTATTTCAGTGGTTTTTACCTGTCCCCTTTTTAAAGTTTTACTGAAATCATCACACAGCTTTTCAAGTTCGCCATATTTTTCAAATAAATTTTTTCGTGTCTGGGCATAAAGCTCAAAGAGAGCAGGGTTCTCAATCCTTTCAACATTCAACACCTCACATTTTGTACCTTCAGACAAACCTCTGGCATCTTTCCCGACACCTGATTTCTTTGGGTTCCATGTTTTTTCAAACACGTCAATAATAGCTTTTTTTGTTGCTTTGTCAACTGGTACAATTATTTCGTGTTTTTTTTCCTTACAAAAAATTTTCAAATTGCGTGTACCTAGAAGTCGCGTTAAAAAGCTTGGCTTTTTACAAAACGTCCAATAAGATGGGCATATTTCTGTTACTTTTGCTGCATAATGTAAAAAATCTTTAGTACCACGAGACGGTGCATCAGTAGCTGACAGGCTTTTATTTTTAAGAACCGATTGAAAGTTACTTAGCTCAGCTTTTATGAACTTTTTAATTTCTTTTACATGTTTAATAAAACCTTTAATTACAATTTTCCTGTCACCAGTTTCCGCCACTGTTGATTTCCGAATTAGCACTAACTGATTTTTAGCCTTCTCTTCAATCTCTAGTTCCAAGACTGATATCATCATGTGTTCAAACTGCACGGTGTACAAACACTTTCTTTTGATAAGGTCAGTTAATTTTTGAAGTGTTTTTTTGGGCTCATCCACTTTGGCCATAGTGACTGAGATTTCTAAGTCACCAGATGTAACCAAATCTAATATCTTTTTCTTGTCTAAATTGACAACACATTCATTGTCACTAGTGTCAGAAATTTCAAGTGTATCTGATGAATACGCCTGTAGGCTCTGACTTGCTACATCTTTAAGGGCATCAAGCATTTC
Source organism: Radix auricularia (assembly GCA_002072015.1). NCBI lineage: Eukaryota > Metazoa > Mollusca > Gastropoda > Lymnaeidae > Radix > Radix auricularia. The sequence continues at coordinate 776,707 of MUZC01001151.1, read as the reverse complement.
CTGATCGTAAGTCACAATGACAACATCAATTTGAGCTTGATCTGATTTCGCATATGAGTGCACAGTGTCTATCATTATCTGCGAAATAACCTTTGTTGGGAATTTGAACAACCTTCCATGACCTAAAGTAGGAAGTGACACAGACTTGGCCCCCATTCTGACAGCTTCGTCAAGTACATTAGTTATGATATTTTTTAATTGATTGGGGGAATAGGATTCATTCCAAGTGTTTAAAACTACGCCAATTATAGACACACAAGATGACAAAGGAGGAGAAAATGGGCCTTTCACAATATGAACAAGAGAAGAAGGATTTTCATTCAGGACTGTTTTTAAAAGCCCATTGAGCCGCGGACAGGCATAAAAAAAAGCTCTGCCCACTTGTGTCTTTTTTAAATTGAAAGATTCATCCAATACACAGACAAGCACTTCAGATTTTTCAGTGACAATATTTCCACTTTTTATTTGAATTCTACACGATCCATCCACAGTGAAAGTATTCGGTTTTCGTTCAGGCTGTTTATTTTTATCTAAAAAACAAGACTCGCCTGGCAGCTGAATTTTTAGAAGACAATTTTCCTGCTTCTCAAATGCCTTGATTTTATATTTCATCTGCTCTGTTTTTAGCCCCGACGCAATAAGTTTAATATCTGCAACCCTGAAGCATTCCTTTTGGAAATCAATGCCATGAGTCACAATACTATCAACAAGTAACTGTAGCGATCGCTCCGCCTCGATGACTGCGCTGTGTTGACCAGTAAATGTGTACGTCACGGGGTCATCTGTACAATTCCAGTTATTAACTTTGTTGAATATTGATTTAATTTTATTTGACCGATTCAAGAGTATATAGCTGGCAGAGCTACTGGGAATAATGAACTTTTTGGTAACGTCACTAAATTTCTCAATAGTTGTATTTATATCCTTTGTTGATTTAAGAACATCATCTTTGACACCTTCGACAAAAATTTCTTCTTGGTTTACGCTCCATGAAACTTTAACTAATAATTCTTTCTCTAATTTTGTCTTCAAAATATTCATTGCCTCTAGTGGTATATTGCAGTTGTTTACTTTGAAAGTATTCTTAAAGTTTAAAACTTCCCTGAGTTGTTTGGCTACTTTTTTCAAGGAGTTGAACGTTTTTGATGCGAGTAGAAGCGCATCGTTTTCAATGCAATATGCTACATTTTCCGGTTCACAAAGATGTTCAATAAAAAGTTTACCATTATCTTCTGTTAGAAGCTGTCGCGAACATTCCAATAAATCTATTTGATCTGTCTCAATTTTTCTCAATTTTTCTAACATTTTTGAATACCGGACATAGCTTTCTTTTTTATCACCTTCAAAAACTGCTATTTTTTCAGCTTTTATGAATTTTACAATGCAATTATCGTATATGCCAAAGTGTTTCTTTAAGAGCACAAATTGTGCTTCGTTTATTTCCAGTTCTTTACTTTCCATGGGAAGAATCTTCATTCCAAGACACAAAGGAGCAGCCTCAACACTTTGGACACTTGAATCAAATGATTCTATCTTAGACTTTGCCTGTTTGATATTATTTTCATAGAGTTCTTTATCCAAAACATCTTGATTACAATTGGTGTCATCCCTAGCTGTTTTGTTGTTTCCCCTCCTAGTACTAACTTTCCTTTTCAATATGCTTACGGTCTTCTCACATTTTTCATTTCCAGATTCTGAGTGAGTGTTTTTATTGCCGCTTCGTGTAACACCAGAGCAGCTGTTTTTATGCATGCCAGTAATTTTACTTATATGACCTTCCCTTTTGGTAATTTCATCTGATTCTTGTTCACTATGAATTTCTCTTTCACTCTGGTCTCCACTATTCTCATCCGATTCTTGTTCACTATGACTTTCTCTATCACTCTGGTCTCCACTCATCTCATCTGATTCTTGTTCACTATGACTTTCTCTATCACTCTGGACTCCACTATTCTCATTCGATTCTTGTTCACTTTGACTTTCTCTATCACTCTGGTCTCCACTCATCTCATCTGATTCTTGTTCACTATGACTTTCTCTATCACTCTGGACTCCACTATTCTCATTCGATTCTTGTTCACTATGACTTTCTCTATCGCACTGGTCTCCACTCATCTCATCTGATTCTTGTTCACTGTGACTTTCTCTTTCACTCTGGTCTCCACTATTCTCATTCGATTCTTGTTCACTATGACTTTCTCTATCACTCTGGTCTCCAATATCTTCGTTTGATCCTTGTTCAAAATGCAGTTTTCTGTGATTTTTGTTCTCCTTATCGTCACCTGACACCGAGTCACTTTCAGATGAAAATCCTGCTTTAAATTTAGACATAAAGTTTTCCTGTGATCGCCCTTTCACAAGGAAAATTTTATCCGATTGAATCCGCTTTTCTACTAAATCGTGAAAGTTGAGGTAATACGGTTGAATAACGACATTAACACCGTGTAGAGGCTGGTGTTTTTCTTTAATAATTAATTTCCTTACCACTGTAATAAAATATTGAAAATCAGTTAAGACAATTGACGTACATTTATTTTTTAAAATACATAATTATTTATTGTCTATTAAGCTAAATACAACTTTAATATATAACCTCTAATACAACGTTAGGTTATAACCTCCCCTGGTTACTGAATTTGAACAAATGAAATGTTAACTATATTATACAAATGTTCACTAATTGACCGGATGAGCTTAAATTAATTTAAGTTAAATATGGAGCAATAATTTAAGAACGGTTTTAATAACTATAAAAACATTAGAAGACAATATGTTTTAGCTTAATTAAATAAAACTTTGATCTAAAGTAAAAAACAACAACAACAGAAAAAAAAAACATTTTAAAGAAATCAAACATTGCACTACTCTACCGCATGTTGTGTAATGGACATGTATGTGATGAAAGGACCATATTTTTTGGTATTGCCAAGAAAATAGTAACAATTTAATATATAAAAATTAAATTAAATTAAGAAATGTATGAACTAAATGATTATACTGATTACCTTTTTCAGAGCCAGGCCTGAAACGAACAACGCCCATTTTATATTTAAGCCACACTCTGAAATCTGTTATGCAATCTTTCCTTCGTTTGCATTGCTGCTCAATATATATTTTCAGAGACCTTTTGTCCAGAAGGCGAGGATTGATATCGTATATAACAACAGCGTGCGCATCAGTTTCGTCGACTCCTAAAAGTAGCATCGTTCGCCCCTCCAGTGTTTTCTGCTCAATGTTTTTGGTTGCTACTTTGAAATCTGAAATACAGACACGCTTAACTTAAATATTCTATGTCACAGGAAAGTTTTATGTAAGATATGATTTTGAAAAAAAAATTGCGGTTCCTCGTTGAAATTTGTATTGAGTAATATGTGGTATAAAAGGAAGTGGAACATTTAACTATTAAAATAGTTTATGAACATGCTAAGCATGCACGATCGTCTACATAGAAATGGGGGTAGGGGGCGGTAGTATTATATTTTTAAAAATAACCTACTCTGAAAGCATATTTGTTCAAGTAACGTAACTAAATTTTAATAGAAAACTCAACGGTCACATATTCTTTTATTTCTCACTGTCAGGTGTATGAGAATCACTGTTTGTGAAAGTTATATTTTGCCTGGTCACAAGCTCATGCTTTGATGTTTGCGAACGAGATTCACGCGGGGACGTGGATCAGTCCATGCAAGGTCTGTCCAGGCCCACGGGTATAAAACTCGGTGTGTGTCTCGAGGAGGGAACAAGGTCGCCGGGTGACAAGCAAACACAGGGATCCACGAGCCCGTGTTGGTCTGAAGTACTGTAGGGCTGAGATATGTTGTAGTTAGGATACCAGGAGTTGGAGTGAATGAGAAAAGTTGTACATAGACGACAAGAGGCCATCAGTATAATAAAGATTGCTTGTTGGGAAAAGGACTTTTGTCATTTACTCTACGCCAGTTGTTTGTGTGCGAGCCTTGGACCAGAACACTAGACAACGTTACCTGATACTCACCTCTCAACTAATTTATAAATATAATAGCAATAATTTAAGAACAAGTTTGTGTAGTTTTAAGTAAAATGTGAAGTGGTTTAGGCCATGAACATAATGGCAACGTGAAAGGTAATTTATAACTACTATATTTTTTAAAAATATTCTCTAAGAGAATTTTAAAAAAATGCAAACATTGCTTCCAATTTTAAATTATTTATTGTCTAAATTAAAATTTTGTCTTGGGTTGCAATAGTTATTGTTTGTTACTTATTTTTAAAAACATGCAGATAATTTACTTCAATTAATTTCTGTCTGATATTATACAGTAAGTGTTATCCATCAATATAGATTTTTAGATACGAATTCCAAAGATTATTTTGCACATCTACAGTGTCGAGCTCTAGACCTACCGACTATCTCGTGCATCAGTGAGAAGAGAGCCAATCCTTCGATAATCTTGGCCCATCGCACGTCAACCTCTAACGTAGCTTCTATGTATTCAGTCATCAGCTCCTCGCTGTAGAACGTAGGAATGTTCTGCAACAAAAATGAAATATCCATCAAAAGGCCTTTGTTTTCAACCTTTAATTCTGTACCATACATACAAGGCTAGATGAATTATTTCTACCTTCTAAAAAACGTATTTAAAATAAATAGGTCATATTAAAAAAAGCAGTAATATTTATTGTAATAACAAATTTTACTAAGTCATTTATTTTAGCCAAATAAATGACTTTCCTTCGATCATTGGTGTCTTTTCCTGCATCTAGGTTTCCAAAGGTGCACGTTACATACTTTTTTGTTGGTCGAGCCTAAGCTTTACATTTTTTTTACCTGGCTCACAGATTCAATGTGAGTGTCATCAAATTGGTGTAGTAGCCTTATATATAGTTTTCCGCACAGATCGGAACCGACCTGTCCTTATCCTCGACGAATTACGGACACTTCGACCCCGGACGGTTCGACCCTGCCAGTTCGACCACAGGGCGTTTCGATCCCGGTGGGTTCGACCACGGACGGTTCAACCCTGGACGATTCGACCCTGGGCTATTCAACCCCGGACAGTTCGTTTTTTAAAGAAAAAATAATGCCCAAAGACGTTCTGAATTGCACGTGATCATGTCTATGTCAAAATTTATAAAAACTCAATTTAGGTAAAAATTTTATGATATTTTCCAGGGCCACAGTGAGAAAAATGCAACTCCCTATTATATTTAAGACATCTCTGATTTTGGTTTGCCTTGTCCATAATCTGCAGAACTTGACACGTGCAAAAATGTGTTATAAAGTTCATATGAAATAAAAAAAAATACCCCCTCCCCCACCTTAAACAAAATGAAAATGAAAAGATGAAAAAAGATATAAAATTAAAAAAAGCTTTCAAGTTCAAGTATTCTATGATTTAAACTAGGCATGTATGAGTCAGAAAAAAATACACAAAGAGAACATCTAATGGTAGTAAGTAAACATGCCATTAGAAGAAGTAAAAAAGATGAATTAAAAAAAGATGAAGAATGTAATTACCATCAGATTTGGAAAAATTGGGAACGTCCTCAAATACAAACGATGATTAGAGAAATGTTTTGATGACTTTCATGTGATTTAATACAAAAATATAGTAACTAGATAAGTGTCCTGAATTGCTTTGCTTCAACTTACATCAAGTGCTACTAAATTCCTTTCCATTATTTTTCGTTGATAGTTTTAAAATTGACGTGATGTTTTCTGTATAACTTCCGCTACACCAGGCAAAGAATACTTCCCTGAAATATTGGGAAAGTAATTATTGAAAATAGTGTATGAGATAAAACAATGTTTATAATAAATATAACACTGTTCAAGTAATCAAAGTACAGGAAAAAAATAATTTGGAAAAAAAAATTATATATATATATATAGATATAAAACAAAACGCTTTCATAAAAATATACTGGTAAACGTGTAAAAGATCTCTTTGCATAAAGTTTTTGTGTTTTTTAAGTAATTGAAGTCAAAAAGCATAGGATGCCGATATAAATTTCCTTAGGAACTAAAAAAGCTGCAAACAAGGCGATATAAAAGAATGTATTCCTTAAAATAAAGTTCACCATAGATGATATCATTCAAGAGTTAATATTATGTGATTGTGAGAACTGGTAAATGACTATTACTAAATAATCTGTAGCACAAGACTTTGCCTAATAAAAATTGCTTTTCAGCAATTCGAATATTTACGTTTGTATGGATAGCACTCCCTGTGTCTTAGGCGATAATTTTTTAAAAAATACTAAGAGTTAACGTATTTTCTGCTCATGATCCCATCACATTAGGGAGGAGTATGCAAAACCTTAAATTTGACACCAAAATCTTTATCGTGTCGGTACATTTCATACGGTCGACCTTTTTATAAAAATCAAGCTATTTTGGTCATTTGCTTCAAAAAAAACAACAAAAAAAAAAAAAACGAAAATTATTTCTTTATTTAAAAATCCCAAGATATATACAGAAGACACATATAAGCGCAGACAACCACGAAATTTTAAAATAATCAGCCCGGTAGATACCGATATTTTATTTAAGAGCTCTAATAATTTTAAAGATAGTTATTTTGATTTTTACACGTAATATGTTAATATATGAAAATTAGGAAGAAGAAGAAAATTGAAAAAAAAAAGTTTCTTACTTTCATTGTTTTCTTGAACATTTCTGTTTTTATGAGCTTTTGCTGATTTTTTTGAACTTGAGCGAAGCACTAAATTCATTTAGAAACGCAGATATCTCAATTAGTGCTGCTAGAGTTTATTTTACTTATCATTAATAAGTTAAACATTTTGAAAAACCCAAAATTTTGTTTAGATTGTACTAAGGACAAGGATCATTCAAAACCTAGTACGGAGGATAAAGATGAGTCATATTTTTGTAATAATGGGAAATCCCTCAAAACACATTGGTAACTTATTTTTCCCCGAAAAAACAAATCCTGGGAAATTCAATATAACAGCGGATCATTGTATTAAAAAAAAAACAGATATTTTTTATATATAAAAGTTTAAGTCATGCTTCTTTTGTATGTAAAACAAATCTTACTTTTAACTAGTGACAGTCATGACCATCCTGTCATTTACAATTGACAAAACTTTTGAAAAGACAGGTTAACTTCAGGAAAAAATAGGTTGTGGTTTTAATCACAAAAATGTCCACGCCACCTGTGACAGGAATGCAGTTCTTCGTAATCTAGGTCAACACAAAGTCGATCAATACGGTGAGAATATTTGCCAACATCACCAACCAAATACAGTGTACAATTAAAAAAAAAGACAAAGAAATAAAACATGGAAAAAACAACCAACCAGACAACACGCTTGACTTCAAAGTAGAGATCTCCTAAATATTGAAATCTCTGAAACATTATAAATTTGGAATGGATAGAAGCAGAGCTCCATTATCTAACCAACGGTAAAATACACAAAATTCAAATTCAATGGCCGATTCTTATCCTTTTGTATCAAATAGATGAAACAACTCAGTGACTGAGGCGAAGGTTCAAAGTCTGGCATGCAGTCATGTGATTAGGTTTGGTGCCGCCCCTGGGGGGCCATAACTTTTGCTCTTAACCTTACAGAGAACCACACTCACCCACATTGTTGTCGTAAATCCGCGGTATAAATTAATTACCCCAATTCGCAACTCCTTTGATTCGCCACCGCTCATAGTACAAACTATTCCAGAAAAAATCACGAAAGAAACCTCTTTATGACGTCTACCTTGGGTAGTATGTATAATTCTTGTCTTCTTAATAAATACAAATAAATAAATAGGTTTAAAAAATATGACTAATGCCAGTGGCGTACCTAGGGGGGATGCGGAGGGTGTGTTCCGCTCCAGGCGTTACATGCTTGGGGGCGGCATTTAAAAAAATTTAGTTTTAGTAGTCAAAACGAAGTTTTTCATTTCATAGGTTTACTATTCGATTTCTAAGAATTAAGACTATATGACTTCGGCTATCTCTCTTAATCGTCTCGTCAATGCAGGGTTGAAAATTTTGATAGTATACAGAAATAAATGGTGCCAAAGTTTAGTTGAAGTTATATGTACTACTCCGTACTCGATGTTTATTCAATGCTTAGTACTACCGTTACTATAGAGATGATTCGGCTAAGTCACACGCACAAGGCTACGTCTCTGCCCACACCCCATGTTTCTGGAAACTGAGGGGCCAGCGTTCGCTGAAAGAACAGTGTTTAGCTCTATGTTGGTGCTTGGAATGTACGCAGGCACCGATACTAGACGAAATATTGAAGCTCCCCAAATAGACATGGGATTAAAAACACTTTTCTAATTCCGTATGCAAGATCGTGGAATTCGGACGTGGATGGGTTGCCTGAAGAAACCAGAAAAAAACCGCTTTATCAACATTTAAAACTCTAATAAGAATGCAGGATTAGACACAAACCAGTTGTGAGCGTAGGACGCAATATTATTCTGTATCAAAAGAGCGTCTGTATAAGGTCCGCGATATCTAGTGTATTTTCATAATTTACTGAATCGACTGTATGGCATCTTTACTGCTACCAATTCTGATTAACCCGGACTCACCATAACCTCAATGATCTTCAGAGCGAAGTCGTGCTGAAGTGAAAAACTGCTGTAGCTTTTAAAACCGGTGCATTTGCCACTGTCAAACGTAGTTCAGACAAATAAAAGAGTAATATGATCATCGATGCCATATAAAATTTTATTTTTTTTACCAACCCATTTCATGGAACAATGAGATGAGCTTATACAAAAAGCTTTTTATTGCAGCTAAAAGAATTTGTGAAGATTTGGAGATATCGACAGGACACGGAATTAGAAAGAAACAAAATTGTGTGTGGGGAAAATTCACAAGAAGTGGGGCTATCAGAACACAAAGTACGCAGCTTTTTTAAAATTTTAGCACAATTTTTTTTTAACTATTAAGGGAAAAAACACACTTTGATAAGTTGCAAGTCTTTGCAAGTGAATATTCGTGTAACCGACTAAATGAAGAATATATATATCAAATAAGTGCCTTTCTTGACATTGATAAAGGAAAGTTCAATAATGAAAGAAAGAGGATAAATGTTTTTATGGTTGTACCTTCAATACTAGAAGACGCAAAACGTTATAAAAAGAGGCGCGGGAGGGGGGGGGGGGGGGGGGGGGGGAGAAGGCCGTAAATAATAATTAAAATTTATTTAGCAGAATAGATTGGACAATTCTGCACCCAAAATATATTTTTAAAAAATCAATGTCGCTAGTTGCAAAAAGAGTTTTGAATTGAAGTCGAAAACAAAGTATCTTTATTTAACAATGAGTAATTTAATACTAAAAATTTGCAATGTTTTTCATAGCAAAAAATGATATTAATTTTGAGAGCTTTGTAAACGATTTTTCTACAACGAAATTTTAAAGAATAACTATATAAATATCTTTCCACACACATGCTTGTGCACTTTGTTTCTTTCAAGAGACTTAAAATAATTAAAAAATAAAAGTAAAATATAACATATGTCATGGTATTTTTATATATATATTTATTATTATTATTTTTTTAAAAAATATTTTTTAAAACATGGTTATAATCTTATGTCTCATAAGTGGGGAACCTCTGACCTCCTTGTGTTTCTTGAGGACTTTCAAAAGGTATGTAGTATTTTTAAAAAAAATGCATTAAAAAATGTATCATTCCTCATTACTAATTTAAAATGGCATCCAATTGGGGAAAACAAAAATGAAATAAAAAATCAACAACTTTTTCCTTTTTAGTTTTTCCCCCTCTCAATTACAATTATGTATTTATATTAGTTAATTTATAAAGACCACCGACTTCGAAAGGTGGAAAATTGGAGACCGCCTCGGGCGGCAACAAGTCTTGGTACTCCACTGACAAATGCGCTCCAATAAAACACATTTTTGCTGTCAACTTTATTTTTAGTAACATTTTCTGAGGAAATTTATGTAATACTTATAATTTCCGAATTGTATAGAAATAAAGATAAGGATAACACATGCGACCACCTGGTGAAGATGACGAAGAGGTTCTCAAATTTGTTTCTATATAAATATATACATACATATGGGATATATAAGAATAAGGGTCGCGGAAATTAAAGATTAATAAATCCATTATTCGTTAATTTTTTAATCAATTAAAATTAATTTGATCGATTAAAGTTTAAGAAAATAGTTCCATATTTGTTTTTCGACATTTTAATAATACTTTATATTTTTTGTTACTTGCATACTTTTCCCTCGTATTATTATCACTTATTTAGACGTGAATAGATAACGGTTTTTCTTCCTTATTTTTTGAAAAGCAGAACGAATTTGCTGTGTATCGTCACACACTTTGGGAGACATGGAATTACCGCGACTTAAACGATTTCGTGAAATAATGAATTGCAACTTAACGGGGATCTACATGTGCGTTATAAAAATATAATTAATCGAATTTAATAGATTGGTCGATTAATTATTTCGATTAATCGAACGAATTTGTTTTTAAATTTGTACCAGTCCTAATAAGAATGATTGGGTTCCACAAAATAGTGCTCTAAAGTGGATGTGACAAATACACTGATAAAACTGTTTTTAATTTTTGCCCATCAATAAAAAATGTATACAATTTTATGCTGACCTTATAAAAAAATTAGTAAGTTATATTTTCATCTTGATAAAAGTTTAACTGGAAGATTTGCTTTTAGAAAAGATTTAGATGTAAGTAGCCAAAAATCCTAGAAACATTGCTTTTCAGAGATACATTTGTAAAGATTTTATAGGTAAATGTGGAAATTCCCGATGTTAGTAGACTTTTTTTCTTCTTATGACGAAAATCATTTAAGCTTTTATAGCAGCAGTGTTCAAGCGCTATTCTTTTTTTAACTGTGAGTTGGTAAAAAGCATTAAACACTGTAGTAAGCCGTGTTAGAAATGTTCATCAGTTTCAACTGGTGGAATTTTTTTTTTAACACCATTGAACTGAGTAAAATCTTTGTTTCGAGGTTACGTTCGACTGTGTTAAAATAAGACTACAAAGTTCATAACAATAGATGTAAGTGTCTCAGGGTCGTTATCGTGTATGTTCAATACCTAATGGTTATTATAAGTTGTTATAAGAAAATCTAGCAAATGAATAAAAACTAACAATAATGGCGTTATGACTCGAACGTCTCACTGCTGGACTTAGCAAGCATTAAAGTTGCCCTCTAATATTAAATTGATGTTTTATAACCATATTAGATTATTTGTATTAACTTTCTAACTTCAATAACCTTTAAAGGAAAAAAACAGGCACGCATTGTGTATAATGAAGAACAACACGAATTACTTGAAGATTTTAAACATGCTTCAAATGTATAGCGAAAAATTTAAAGTGCATTATGAACCAAATTCATATGATAAATGGAGGAAAATAACGTTTTTTAAAAGCCACGTTTTTATTTGTAGACTAAAAAGAAGAAAATAAATAAAAACTTATAAGTTCAAGTATTTTGATTTAAAATGACTAAAAACGTGGAGCGGGCGCTTATGAGGTTTTCCATTTGCAGTTCACCCATTCTCTCACTTAAAGATCTCTTTTTTGCCTTCTAAATTATAAATCTTTAATTTTTATACCAAATACCTATCTTGTGTTGTATTTCTAAATTAGAATGGGATTTTGAAGCACCTGCCCAACCGTTTAAGCCATATTAAATAAAAGTACTTGAACGTATACGTTTTAATTAGCATTTTATATTTTTAATCCACTTTAAAAAACGGTGTTTTTTAATATCTTTTTTGTTACCTCTATTTTATTTTTTTTATTTTTAGTCCACTTATAGAAGCGTGTTTTTTAAAAAAAATATTATTTTTTTTACCTCTATTTACTTTTATACAAAACACCTCATAAGCGCCCGCCCAACGTTTTAATTCTACGGCGATGTGGTCGCGGTGTGAACTCCTGTGACACGTGAATGTCAACAACAGCAGACGAATACATATGCATATAGAGATAAACTAAAAATGTATTAATTTAATCATAGTACATTCGATCGATCTGAAAATTTGATACAACGCATCGTCATCCAAGATGTAGATATATGAGCGGGAAAATTTTGAGATCTCTAGGACAATCAGAAGATGTTTAATTTTACGTGCGAAAATTTTATATTTTGTGTACAGACAGGAATGAAAGAAAAATTAAATTAAAACGTGACAAAAATATCGGGCTAACTTTCATAGCAAAGTATATCTTTTATTTAGCATTAATCACCAAGATGGGAGACGAACAAAAACAGCTGCAAATAAAAGATCTCCCACCTGACATTACCGAGGACCAGTTGAGGACGGTATTGTCTAATAAAAAACGGAGAGGTGGCGGGCCTGTTGAACACATCGACTTGGACAGAGACGATCACAGTGCGCTTGTCACCTTCCGTGAAAATGAAGGTATTTTTTTTTCATATATAAAATTTCGTATAACTCCATGGTTATCATGTCGTAAATAGTTTGGCCAGTGGCGTCGCTAGGAGGCGGGCCACTCCGGATGAGACCATCAGTAGGTGACACCAAAGGCTACAATTTTACTGTGTACGATTTTCTGTAAAAATAAAAAATAATAGACGACAATTTCTTTTCTCCTAGGAAGAAAATTACGAAACACAATGAACAACGTTAAAACGCGAAAACTTTTTAATTAAAAAGAATCTCAGTTAAAGGGAAGTAATAAATAAAACAGTTCCAACAAACAACCATTAACAAATTAGGAAAAATAGAATAGAAAAAGCCGCACAATTAAAAAAAAATTCTGGACATCGACATCTTTTGTTTTAAATGAAATAAAACATACTGGGCTTTTGACATAGTGAACCTTTGAGGAAGCCAGTGAGATTATTCCCTCCTCATTATTTCCTCCATCACAGTTTATGGGGGGATAAGAGTTTAAAAAAAAATATATGTAGAAGTGGGTTTTCTTGTTATTAAAAAAAATACTTTTTAAAAATAGAGATATAATGTAATTAATGTGTTCAAGTTTTATTTTTGTTATATTTATATTTATAAAAGGGGTGAAAGCATTTATAAGCATGTTTTACTTAAAGGTAGTCTTCCGGTTACGACGGTCCATCCCCATTTACGCTGTTTCGTCGTTACGAACGCGCTCCTATAAGGAATAATAATACACGTTATTCGGTATTTTGTAATGTTTTTTTAAAAAACGTTTGCATTTCATGGGGTAACAAATTGTTTTCTCTATTTTAAATACAGATGATACTCGTTCAAAATCTAGGGGAAAATGATGAGGGTCATAGGTGTTTTTGTTGTTAGTTTTGCATGTTCATTGAATATCGGTGGTGTGAAAGAATAAAGTAGTGGAGGGAATGTGTCTCCTCTCACGGGCTTGTGTCGGTATGTCAAAGTAAGTTGGCTTCCTTTCAAATGAAACATCAGACACCGACTCTCTATTCTGTCAAGCACTCTAGCCGGTATAGCTGCCGAAGATGCACGTACTTTGGAGTTTTTTTTCACCATTGCGTTGCCGTTATTTGCTTGATAAAGTGATTGTCATGCTATAAAAATAAACATACATGTTTGCTAACTACAAAAGCCATATGTGCACCAACTGTTCATCCGTTTAATCATGACCGGTTAATCTTAACTTCATTTAGCCGATATATTAGCGTATTACCCGGAGTTAATTTTTTGTTGTGTTACGGCAGAATACCAGAGCCAACACTCGACCGACCGTGACATGAAAGAGTTTTCTTAATAATAACATTCCAATCTATAAATAATATAAAAATACACGTCATCACTGTTACTGAAGTTCTCTGGTAAATGATTTTTAATTAAAAAAAGTATTGCTTAGTAAGCGAAGCATAGTACCAGAAGTAATACAGTGCAGAGAGCGGAACGCAAGTGGGTTGTGACGTCACCAAGAGACCTCTTGAGCTGGAAATTCGATACCTTTTTTTTTTCTTGGTTCTAAAAAATTTAAGGGAATAAGCGGACCGGAAAGTAAAACGGGCTTTTACACTAACGATTAACCGATAATCTGACTTGACAACAATTGATAATCGAGATAACCGACGTTACGTGGCAAATTTGGCTGTCTTTTTTACTCGAGATATTGGGGTTCGGCGACATAAAAGAAGCGACAAAATTGATGAGAAAACGCTTAGACAAAGAGAGAATTTGGCTGTTCCACTTCAAAAGCGTCGACATAATAGGGTTGGCGAGATAAACGAGGTCGAGATATATGTAACACTAGAATTTAGTTTGATAACTTTATAATTGAATTTTTCACTTGTCATTTAAATTAAATCAACTCTTGACACACACCATGGGGCTATAGCTTTAAATTTATTTTGTGGTGTAACTGTACATTTTAAATTAATTTTTCTAAAAATAATCTTTAAAAAAAAGTTTTTTTTGTCTTTTGTATTTGATGTTATTTTTTTTCCAGCTGTGAACATTATATTTGGACGAGGCAATCATATAAACTTTGAGGGGCATTATGCTACACTATACAGAGTAGATGGCGCAATGGCCATGAGTTCATCAAGGAAACAAGAACGTTTGAATAAACCTAAAGTCAACCATATGGACGCAAATAAACATAGAGATAGATCAGACTCACGGACTAAAAATACTAACAAACAAAGTTTATCAGAAAGTTACAATAGCACAGAGGACATTCCCGGAATCAGATCACATTCCTTAAGAAGAGTTCATGAACAGACAGATGAAGAATCCTCGTCTGAACTTGAAGCTGCTGCATCCAGTAGGCGAAGTGCTTTATACAGAGTAAATTATAATGAGCATGTAGCTGTAAAGGACAATTTTGTTTCAGAATCAGAGTCCTCCCAAAGTGAAAGCGAAGAAGAAAGCAATACATTTGCACAAACTGATGACATGTCAAGTGACTGTCAACTCACTCTAGCCGAAAGAGTTAAAAGAACTGTCAAATTTAAAATAACTGACGTGACAAAATCTAAAGATTTTTACCTGTTATATCTGGAGGACATGCAATACAGAGAAGGGGATTTGATAGAAAGTAGCATTCTGATGGATGCCACGAGAAAACATCTGTTTGTGACCTTTAAGGATCCTGGAGGTTCGTTTTACGTACTATTGTCATGCACCAGGTTATACATAACATTTAAAAAAATGAAATATCGTTAAAAAAAAGGGGCCATGAAGGCATTTTAAAAATCATTATGACATTTTTTTAATTTGAAAAGCAAAAAAAAAAAAAAAAAAAAAAAAAAAAAATTAATTAAAAAAAGTATCACTAGGTAAACAGATCGCGAGACACATTTTGCTTTTCAAGAGAGACTGTAGTAATCTTTTTGGTCGTTTTAGCTAAATTTAAATAAAGACAAATCATTGGCTTCATCGGCTGTGCTACATAGCCATAACTGCGCATAAACGCTCAGATATATGAACAATTTAAGATATACTACCCCGTATGTGCGGCGTTTCTAGGAATGACCTTAGGAAAAAAATATACTTATTTAAAAAAAACAACAACAACGAAGGAATCCTTGTTAACAGAAGTCACCAAAACAAAACTTTAAGAATGTACAAGTAAAAGATTTTTTTTTTACTAAATTATTTAAGTAAAATTTCGGGGATCACCCTTCTCTGACAAAATCCCTTGCGTCGATGGGATCATATACATCAGTGTGATCACATTTGCATAACGGGATTAATTTGCTTATTGAATCTCGGATTTCTCTTGAAACCTAAGTCCTTGATAGGGAACTGATCCTTGTAGGATTTAATAAGATTCAACTCCAGGTAGGGCTCTGTTCATTGTGATAATCAGTATTGATTCTCTTATGGTTGCCTTTTACATTCTGTTCCAGGTAGAATTAGAAAAGTATAACAGGAAAACAGAACAATAAAAATAATTTCAAATCAATACAACTTCTATAACTGTTATTTATTTAAGTTAAAGTGGACCCTGGTTTTGATTTATTCTGTCACTGTTACCTGACGAAAATTAAAATCACAGAATGTAGATTTTTCTTGAAAATTAAGTGAGACGATATGAAATGAATAAAAATGGCTACCATTTTGGTTCAAATAAAGTCAGACACAAAACAACAGACTTCTTGAAAAAATATGGAAATTACAAGCCCCCCCCCCTTTTTAGTTTAATGCAATATTGTAATTCAATTTGTTCGTTTAAGTTTTTGTTTCCCATTTTTGTGTCTAAATTTGGCCCTGGGCATAAAACACGTCCGCCACAAACTTTAACATACATATTGGCTGACCATTCATCGATGGCTGGAGTAAACTCCAATGACCCTTGGAGGTTAACTATAGCAGACGGCTATATAGAGATACATCGAGATAAACTTAAAATGCATTTATTTAATTACAGAAAAATCTATCGATATGAAATTTTTATAGAATGCATTTTTACGTAACACAAGTTAATGAGCAAAATTACAGCTCGATAGCATTACGGAAAGTGGGTCATTCTTTTTTACTTTTGTTTTTTCCGATCGACCGACCGACCACGACAGACAAGACGGTTAAGTTAATATAAAAGATTTCTTTTTAAAAAAATCAATGAGTGGCACTTTATTTTTAAAAAGTTATAACAGAAAACTTTGCGAAGTGCAATAAAAAATTGAAAAATAAATCATAGCGATCGGACCAACAAAACTATTAAAAAAAGCTAACTTATATAAAAAAAGATGCAAATGGCCTCAGCGCCAATTAAGAGTGATACTTTATTTTTTTTACCATTGTACTCAGAAACTTATACAATTATCTGAGCAGACGCTTGAAAAAAATAGTATTCATAAACCTTATTTTAATTTTTAAAAATTCAATAAAAAAAGAAAATAAGGGGCACATACGCCATAATGGTGCAAGGTGCTTTTTTTTCGAACACTCAGAAACATTTTCATAAAGCTGATATAGGTAAAAAGATGTCAAGTTCAAAACACCTATATATTTCAACCAATGTCATATTGTATATAGTTATCAGTCTTTCTCAAGATTTTGCAGAGTTAAATGGGAAATAAAGTCTTAAACGTTCACTAAAAAAGACATCTCCGAAGGAATGAACATTAAGAAATAATTACGCTATAGTATTCAATTACGGCAATCAAGATTTTATTTAATACAGTTGGTCAAGATCCATTCATTTACACATAAGCTCACACTTAAATTAATTTCATTTAGCTCATATAGGCGAAAAACATTAATGAGGCTAATGGAGCCCATAAGTGGTAAATTAAAAAAGAAAATAGCCTTTGCAGACATTGACATAGTTTAGATTGAACATTAAATATGTGGTATTTATTGCATATTTTAAAGAGTAAGCATTGATTTTTTTATGTTATAAATTGAATTTGTAGCCACGTTTGTCAACTTTTAAATTGATAATTTTAAAACCAAACATTTAGATGTTAAAGCTATGTGGAATAGAAAACATGACGAGAGACTCATCACAGAGGTAGCTCATGCTAGTGAGAATGACTTCAACTGGCACACTAATCTGGTCGCTGTATATGGATACAGCTTTGAGTCAACAGACGACAAGACTAAATTTCAACGTGTTGTTTCTAAGCGCCTGAAACTAGATGTGGTCGAGATATTACAGTATAACGAAAGCAGATCATTGATTGTTAAACTGAATCAAGACCAGAGTCAGCAAGGTATGCAATTTTTTCAACACACGGAAATGCTCTAATTTATACTACGCTTCTCATAAAATTGTTCTGCCAAAATATATTATTGAGTTTAGCTAATTTTCTACGTCAAACAAATGTAAAGTTGTTTTTTCTAATAATATTCTTCTTCTTCTATGCGTAAGGGACCCATCATTATTAATCTGGAAATTTTAAGAAATTGAAACCTATTACTAGATATGTTTATGAATATTAATTTTCAGCAAACCTGGCTAAAATGATTTGGAAATGCTCTTTTGAATTTGCTGGGGTTCAGCTGATTGCTTCACCGGTGGAGAAAGCCAACACCATTTTGACTACAGGTCTCTCAAGCAAAACAGAGGATAAAACTCTCGAACTTTACTTGCGTAACAAAAGAAGCGGAGGGAGTTCTGAGATATTGGTGCCACCTATTAAAAGGCTCAATCCACAAGATGCTATTGCAACTTTCATAAATTTAGAAGGTGAAATTTGAATTTTGTGGTTAGCTTAATAGTTTTGAGTTCAGCTTTTTGATTAAAACAAGTCATGATTTAGATGGTCATTTACAATGGTCAAATTGTTACTTTAATTATAGAATACTACATTTAATAAAAAAATATAAGTAAACCATATGAATATAATTTTATTTCTGCAGCAGTTCAGAAGATTTTGAGTAAAAAAAAGCATGAACTAGACGGGAAAAAAATTAAAGTTGATTACTTTCACCAATGCCTGACCCCTGAATTTTATGAAGAACATTTTTGCATGACAAAAAGCCAAAAGAAACGTTGTCAAAACCCAAACTCACAAAATGAATCCTATTACAGTTCAGACAGTGGGGAAAGTGAATTTTCTGAAAATATGACCTTGAAGAAAAAAGAAAAAAATCAACCAAAGCAAATGAAAAGGGAATTCTTTAATAAAGATGAAAAAAGAAAGATTTTACAAAACAAAAAGGAGTCTTATAATAAAAAATTGTATTCAACATCGGAAGAAGATGAAAAAGAGCAATTCAGCAAAGAAAGACGACTTATTAAAAAAAAGAATTCATCTTCTGAAGGAAGAGACGAAGCGGAATTAAAAGTTAAGGAACGTTGTCTAAAAGCTAAAGAGGTAAAAAAAGCAAATAAGACATTTGAAAGGAAAAAAGAAACACAATCATCGCGTACAAAGTCTGTAAAGGAAGAAAAGAAACTACAAACGAAAAAGTTTCAAATGAAAGAACAGCATTCTTCTACCGAGGAAGACAATGAAACTAAACTAAAAAAGAAATGTGACAATTATACGTCTGAAGAAGAAGATACTGAAGAGGAACGAGAAGAGGAAAAGAAAACTAATAAGAAGATCATTGAAAGGACTGATAAATGTTCTAAATCTGAAGATAAAGGAAATAAAATTAAACAGAAATCTAGAATGAAGAAATGTCAAATTGTGGATCGAAACATTAATTCTGAGGAAGAAGAAGACAGCAAGAGTAACTCACACTCAAAGGTAAAACCAGGTTTTCAAAAACAAGAAATAAACACAAAAACTTTAGATGAAAGTAAAACAAAAATGAAACAAAAGCTGAAAAATCCCGTAAGAGCGGAAGCGATACAACAGTACGTGCAATTGAAAAAGCAGTAGGCAACAATATTGATAGTGATAAAAAGGGAATTGAAGACAATGGGTCCACTGGTGAAGAATCCGTATCTTTGACAGAACCCGATAGGGAAATCCTGCAGATACTCAATTTTAATTTCATCAATGTTAAAGCAGATTTCCAAGGTGAAGGTATCAAGTTGAAGGGCACAGAAGAAGATATCATGCATGCAAAAGTTTTGCTTTATGAAGAATTAAAAAAATTCGAGAAGACGGTGCTATATGAAAAACATTTCCATCCCGCGATTATTGACCTCCTCAAAAACTGCGGTATTAGAAATCGCATCAACAAAAAATTTAAGAAAAAACGCATGGCCGCATTTTTAGAGATCAAAGATGATAACGCAATTTTGCACCACTTCGCTAATACAAAATCAACAAATTTTGGAGAATTGATTGAATTAATAAAAAAACAAGTGGAGCTGAAAGAAAAATCTTTAGGCAGTTCTTTTCCCGTCTTACAGTCTCCAAAAGGCTCAGAGTTCATAACTAAATTATGTGGAAACAAAGATGACAAAACCAGTTCAGTGGTTAAACTTGATCCTTTAAATAATATTATTCTTATTGTCGCACTGCGCAAAAGTATGTATGAAATAATGAATAAGGTTGAGAAATTTATGGAAGAAAATCAGATCCACACAGAACACTTCATGATATCAGGAGAAGAACTGGACTTTATCAAGAGATTTTTTCCGAGAGAGTACGAAGAATTTCTTCTTGACATGAGCACACGAGGAGTATCAGTGGGATGTCAGCCTGGCAAAGTGGCTTTACAAGGAACTAAAGATGGGACATGTCTAGGAATGAAATCGCTCTCAGATTTAAGGTAAATTAAAACAAAATACACTTTTCTATTTTTTTTTTGCTGTATAATTTTGACTAACTTTTCTATTACAATTTTTTTTCTAATTATCTAAAGGTGTAATTTTCATATGGATCTATACTTTTTGGATCCTTTTAGAAAAGCAAGTCATACAACGTAATGTGGAACGCAATGTTGGAGAGTAACGACTTTGTTCACTAACTCCATCTTCTTCCTTTTCCATACCTATTTTTCAATTCTTACCATTGAATTATAATAGACATGTTTTGAGGCTAGGAAAATGTGAGACACGCTCATACCTTTAAAAATAAAACGTTTTGTATATATCCAGTAATCCTCGACTACATTTATTTTAGTTGCGATCAAAGCAAGCGTGTTACTTAAATAAAAGTAACTTGCGCACAGTCTCTCGACGTGTCGTGTTATAGAGCAAAGATATTCTTCCTCTTGAAATATCTTTCGTATACATTCTCTCACTCGTGGTTCACCGTTAGAGGCAGTGGCCGTCTTAACTCGTGGATTTGGCTCGCAAAGTCCCCCCCTCCCCTATATTTTTGACAATGTTGTGAACTTCTTAGGCCGTCTTTATTAAAAAAACCTCACTTATTAACCCTAAGTAGTGAATATTTTAAAGATAAATATGTCAGTTAAAACTTATTTACGTTAAAAAAATCTCTTCGTTTAGATTTTCGGGCTTTGTAATTTTTAACGAAACGAAATGTTACTTTTCATTTTATTTATGAAAACAACAAGAAATTGTACATAACATAACGGCAGTGCCATTTTATATTAACATTTCGATGATCAATCATGCATTTTTTCTACAGAGACAAAGTGGCAGTTCAATATTTTGAATTAAAACACTTTGGAATCAGAGACTTTCTCGCCAGTTCCAAGGGCAAAAATTTCATGGCTAAATTTGAGGAAAATCGAAGTTGCTTGATTAGAGAAGGAAGAACAAAAGAAACTGAACCAATGCCCTCTAGCAACAAAAGTGACCTGGCCTCTTGTAAGATAAGAAACTGTGAGATAATTTTCACCTCTGGCGATGTCTTAGATTTACAAGTTGATGGGATCATAAATCCGTATAACGCCCAGCCGTTCACACATCCACTCGGAAAAGCTATTTCAACCAAAGGTAAGGGAACTCTGCTTTGAAGCTGAAGAAATTTAATGACTTTAAAAAGTATTAGCAATATGCGTGTAAAAGTGCATATTTCTTTTTAAAATAGATGATTCATAAAAATCTTAAGTCTTGCGGGTGTGGCAGGGAAGCACTGTGAACGTCTCAAAGAAGCAGGTAATATTTTGCATTACATGCAACAAATTTGTGGGGAAGGGAGAGCTGAAGTACAATCTATGAGCAAGTTTGCCGCGTAAGCTACGCCTCTGGTCGTATCTAGTTTAGTAACAAATGAAGTGTTTTACAAATCATTTCATCTGTAGGAATTAACGTGCGTTAAAAATCATCTTCACACTTAAGAATTATTATTAAAGCATATTTTAAAAACATTCTCTATTCACCCCTATCAGAATTTAATATTGTACAATAATAATAACTATTACATAATGTAGTACTTTTTTTCGTCTCTTCTGTGTGCAGGTGGTTATAAAATTCAAGATGAGTTGAAAAGGCATCAAGCCCAATCATTTAATGTCAAAATGACTTCCGCTGGTGAATTAAAAAATACTAAAAGTATTATTCACTGTAATTGTTCAAGTTTTGCTAGCAGCATTGAAGAGGCTAAAGAAATGATTCAGCTTTGTCTAGCAGAGGCCAACAAACATAATATCCAATCTCTTGCAATTCCTTTCATGGTAATAACAGGTATGCTAATATATAAATAATTTCATTTAAAATACCAGCCAAGAGTTGGTTGATTGGTTGAATTGTTGTTTAAGAGAAAGAGAATAGTGTTAGACAGCTAAAGAAAAAGAAAAACATCCTTTGTATGTTTCCTTCCCAAAGGAACAAAATTTTATCTAAGTACTGAATTTATTGTAAAGATCTCAATCATATTTGAACCCAACTTTAAATCTGCAAAACTTGGTAAACTTAGAACCAGTAATTAAGTTAATCTTTATTACTTTGTCTCAATACGTTTAACATTCTATCACTCTTTACATTAGGTTGCATATCTTTTATTGTATCTATTAAGCCTTGCTTAAGTTTGGAAAAATTGGAGCTCTAACGGCAATTACTAAAACGGTTAAGGCGTTTTTGGATGAAGAGGACTCCCCATTGCAACTGAGCAGAATATATTTTTGTGATAAGAAAGGGGAGAATGTTAAAGACATCATAGAGAGATGTGAAGCTGTGTGGGAAATAGACCTGGATAAACAGAATTCTTCCTTTGATTCGGGAGAAAAAAGTAAGCTTTATTTTTACATAAATGTTTATGACAAAGAAAACATTACTTTGTGTTTAAATTCTGATTGGTTTCAAATCTACAATAGTAGATCAGAAGAATTTTCCATATATTGAATTAGCGTCATATCAATAAAATGGGTTGGATTATTGTATTCCTCGAGCAGAACAGCAATGTTTGCATAAAGCTGCACATGCAATGCCCATAAATAGTTATGGAGCATTGTTTAAAAAGGCACGCACTGTCTCCAACCCAATTGCGCCCAGGTTTACTGATGACATGAAGCATTAAAAAAAAACACAACCGATGTAGCTTTAATCTAGCCCTAAAGCGTATGGAATACGACTCAAGTTAATAATTATGAAATTTCATTATTTCACCATCAACCAAATATGCTATAATATTTTAAATTTTTATCGCCAAATGTAGTTTTGTAACGTTTCGGTTAAAGTTGTTCACGCCAGTGGGATAGGAAAGATTGAGGTGAGGAAAACTGTCTTCGCCAGACGCAATATTTATTATCACTCTTTATGTAAGTTAGTATATATTTTCCTAGCAAAAATAGTTGCCGTCAGTGGCTCAAATAGTAGATCTAAATAAAATATATTTATGAACAATTGTGAGGGAAAGTGTGCAATGACAACAAAAATGGCATCGAATTCTTCCTCAGCATAATGAGGACCCATGACAATTTCTGGTACCTATGTTTTATGAGGGTGTTTGTGATGTCTCTTTGAAGAGGAGTCTTCAATGATTGCTAACGTTTACTCATTAAGGCTATTTAAGACGTCAGGGTTTGACGGCATGACACAATGGACAAAAAGATACGAAATTTCGCGGCCAAAAATTTTGTAGAACGTATTTACAAGTTAGTGATTTAAGGAGTGAGCAGCGTTTGGGTTTGGTTCTTCGTTGTTATGAGTCGGAACTGCCTGAAATGGCCTCGTAAGCTATCTGTGATTTGAGTGGAGAGTTTCTGTTTGCCATACGCACAACGCAAAATCATATACAACACACCAATTCATATACATCACACCAATTCATATACAACACACCTATTCATATACATCGCACCAACTCAGAAACAACACACCAACTTATATACATCACGCCAACTCATATACATCACACCAACTCATATACATCACACCTATTCAAATACATCACACAAATTCACATACATCACACCAATTCATATACATCACACCAACTCAGAAACAACCCACCAACTCATAAATAATACACCGAATCAAACACTCTTTGCTGGTGAATTAATATTAAAGAATATCATAAGAATGGCTAATAGCACACTATCGTGAAGTTTTATCGCTTCATCAAAATTTTTTAACGAAATATCTTGAAATTTGTGTAATAATAAGGCGGTTTTGTATTTTTTTTTCGCTCCAAATTTAACATTAAAACAGTCGAAAGGATATAGATATATCATATCAAAATATGCTTTTGTGATTATTTACAGATAAAAAAGGGTTTGCAAAAGCAAGAAAACAGAAGATTGTGCAGCCAAACTATGGACCTATCAAAGTTAATGTGAAGAAAAATAAACTTACCAAATCTGAGGTTTGAATTTACTTTTTCTCCGCAAGAGCAAAGCATATCTGTTAGATTTGAAGTCATAATTAGGGTTTTAACCCTGCCTGGTTTACATTTGAGAAGGGTTCTTCTGATTGGTAGCTTTTTTCGTCTCAGACTTAATACTTTTCTTTACAGAACGATGCGATCGTTATTGCAGTTACTGAAAGCCTGGATTTAAAGAAAGGAAGAATAGGAAATGATGTACTGAAATATGGTGGGGAATCTGTTCAAGAAGAGTTAAGAAACAAGTATGTTTTTCTTTAGTCTAAGTCGAACAATGATTGGATATATTTATTGCTTAAAATTTGTTGAAATATGTCTAGAAATTTATCTTTTCTCATGTTAACCCTAAGAAACTAATTAGTAATTTAATGAAATGAAATCACTAATTAGTTTTGTTAATGGCTTTGCAAAAATATTTGTAAGACACCATGTGTAGTGCAAAAAGTCTTTAATAAGTTCTAATTATTTCATATGGTGGTGCATTTACAGAAAACAAGCAAGCGTTAAAAACACTAACTAAAACTGAGATGAATTGAAAAACTATGGCCTCAAATGACATTATTTAATATTTTAATTTTGAGTGCAAGTTAAATGAGTCAATATAAAAGAAATTTTGATACGCTTGTCTTAAGATGTGATTATCTCGAAAACAAAATCTAATCTTGAAAGAAATTGTCGCTTTTGGCGAGTTAAAACTAAAATAGCGAATCTTAAAAATGTAGTGCCCTAAGCACAAGCGTTAAGTCGCACAGGAGCGTAAACATATTAACACTAACTAATCTGCCAATGGGAACACTTTGACTTTCTACCCCAGATTTAAGTCAAAACCCATCTATCTATAGATTACTTTCGCAAAATATTTATATTTTCGTGCCTTCAGTAAATATTTTTTTTTAGATCAACTTCCTTATGTGTTCACACTAGTCAGCTTCTTTTTGTATTGTTAAAAAAAAAACAATAAATTGTGCTCTATTCATCTCATTGAATAAAATAGTTGTTTCAAAACTATTTGAACGTTGAAAAGATACTTATTTGTATCTCAAAGTTTATCAATCTTCGCTCAAGCCGAGTTATAAAAATGTCATTCCTACAAATAAAATCTAATGTTTTTATGACTTTTGTAACAGTTGTCGTTCGGGGATTCAGGCTGGGGAGTTCGCTACCACAAAGTCTGGTTATTTGAGTTGTAAGCTCATTTTTCATTCACGCTTGTCACGCTACAATGGAGACAGGTCCGAGGTAAAATTTTTAAATTTATTTTATAAATTAAATGTAGGTCATATTCTAAATGAGTGGGTCGCAAACTCGCGGCCCATCATTTAAAAGCGATGTTTTTTTTTTTTTAAAAAAGAAGTATTTTTAGACAACTCATGGGAAGAGGGCTTTTTTGACCTGTTCGGTAACATTTAAGAAGAAAATGTGCGAGAAAGCTAACCATTTCCAATTTAAGAGCACAAATTAGACTTCTACTCTCTTTAAAATGTAATTTTAAAAAACTAAACCATTTAGCTGCTTACTTTTTTTATTGTTCAAATTCATCAAGTCTTTCACAGCTCTAGAACAATTTGAGAAATTACTGATGCCATTTAATGTCTAAGTTTTTTTTATCCTATACTATGACATGTCTATACAATAAAAAAAAAATTCTAATATAATTTTACAGCTAACTTCCTTAGTGTACAAAATACTAAAGAGGGCCAACGAGCTTAACTTAAGCTCCATCTCATTTCCTGCCCTTGGAACAGGAGGTTACCACTACCCCGCACGTGAGAAGTCTTGTCTATACCTTTACAATTATTAAATAATTGTGAATTGTGTAATGCACAATTTTTGTTTAATTCATCACTAACTGAGAGAAGATTTTGAAATTAATTAACAAGAAATACATTTAAAATTTACCATAAATATTAGTCAGCCATTGGCTAAAATTATTTTTTCCCTTATTTGAGATATAAATATTATTTTAAACAAAGGCAGTTGGGACTAAGAATGGATCATGACCTAAAGGCCCATAATAGATTTTATCGCAAAAAGTTAAAACTCAATGGATTTTCTGTTATATAAGCTTATGAAATACTATTTTGAATTGGATCCTGGGTGAATATAAGGATAGATTCTATAGATAAAAATTGGTACACAAAAATACCATATGAAATGAAACTCCTAATTCCACGTCTCTTTATTATTCACTCATTAAAGTTAAATAGTCAGAAAATTCTAAATTTGATCTTTGCAAGATCTCCGTTTTCTTCAAACAAATATTAATGGGGTACCTTTCATTGTTTTACCCCCATTATCGTCCAGACAATGAAAATTATTATTTTTCTTATTATTGTCTTCCTTCGGGGCTGAAAATAAATTTTGTCGAACTTTTCATTGTATAAATGTTTACTAGATTATATATTTTTTATTGTATAACTACTAGTCCAAGTATTTCGGCCATTAATAAATGACTTCCCGTTATTTTGGTCATTTTTTTGCCCCACCCCCGGTCTCCCTCATCACATATCGTCACAAAAAGTTAGACCCCCCGCACCAAATAATGTCCAAACGCTTGCCCCCCCCCCCTCATAAAAGCCGTATTTTCTGTTTGAAAATGAGCATGTTTCAAATCACATTATTGTCATTTTAGTGTGTATTTAGTGTAAGGCTGTATTCCTTAATGTCGTAACGCGTGTGTAGTGTGTAGCAATGTACATCGTCTTTAAATAAATTGTAAGCAATCAAATTTTTAAGTAGAACTTTGCATATTTTGTTGGGACGTTTCATTTCTTAAACCACCCCCTCCAATCGTCCTGCATTGTCACAAATGTGTGAACCCCTCCTCCCTCATAGTTGAGTGACGTCATGTATGGGCGGCCCTTTTGCAGTAGTAGTCTAGTATTAGCTAATATTTAAAATAAATTTAATATTTGGTTTCCTTGGTCGTTATAAAAATATATTATTGATTATTTATTGGTAATAAACTTATACTAAGACTAAGCCTTTAAATATCATTACATAATCAGTATTAGTATTAAATAGTATAAATGATAATGACGAATAAACGAGTGAATGCTCTAGCCTATTTCTAGAATCACTGAAACATCTAAATTACTCATGCGAGCCAGGAAGTTCTATTTCGCATTCTGTAATAGATCATTGACTAAGATTTAAAATATTTATATAAAATTACACTTTTGAACAAGCTTTTGTTCACTTCAATAAGCCCATTCGCTGTTATTTTAATAGTAATGAAAAATATTAATAAGTTAACCCCTCGGTACCTCAGGGAGTTACTGAGTTATAAATAGAAACTGGTAATAGATTTCCCTTTAGAAATTTCCAGCACTTACAACTTTGAAGTCTTATCCCATCATTCTTCACTTGAGAGTGATATCAAAATGAAAAATTTTACGTGAAAGGATGTCTCCACACAGCCCCCCACCTTAAACGTACATGTATAATGGTTATAGCTACTTTGAGAAAGAATTAGTGCTTGCAAGTTGCTAATATGAGGGGGTGGTGTTAAGAATAATTTAAAACTGGAAATTCAAGCAAGAGTTAGTCTATAGTGTTAGCTGTTTAAAGGAATTAAAAAAAATAATAATACGACTTTTGTATTTGATGAACCTAAATCATATTTGATAGATTTAGTTCACATTCTGCTGACAGCATACGAAATAAATATATAAGGGTATATTTTATACCAGGGGTTTGGAAACCATGACTCGCGAGCCAGATGTGGCTCGATTGATGACTGCATCTGGATCTCAGACACGTGTTCGATTATAAAAAAATAAACAACAATAACAACACACAAGTTTATTCAGACTCCTTTGACTTTTGATCTGCATATAAAAAAACGGCATACCAATGTTATTTATTAAGACAAAGAATTCAGAGATATAATCATTGTACTTTTAGTGCTGAAATTACACAAAATGCACACATTCACTTGAATTTTTAGTTGTTAACATAATCTATGGCTCTCACAGAATTACTTTTCAAAATATGTGGTGTTTATGGCCCCCTCAGACAAAACATTTCACCAGCCCTGTTTCATACGGTACGAAAGGGCGTAACCCGCTCGAGAAGCACCCGGATTGTACCACTCGAAAGGGTAGAAAGATTGCGCTACGAGAACCACAGACCATCAAGCTATGATAACAAAATTTCCAACCCAGTAACAAAAAACAACATTAAAAAACAACAACAAAACAACAACCTGACAATAATATATAAAAACACGTAGTTGAGGGTTACTGAGTATATACACATTATTTTAAAATAATTGTTGAACTTGAAAAAAATATGTTTTTTAGTAATGACCTTTATTCAAGACATTTCTATCATTTCTTTTCTTTTGATAAAAAATAAAAAGGATTATCATACATCTAATGATTTGTATAGCAATTGTAGGACTGTAATAACACATCAGTGATTGGGCGTTAATTGCTTTTTTATTAAATAACTACTGCATGAGTTTTTAATGCATATTTTTTAGGATTAGTTGTTAAGTCGATTTTTTAAATTTATTGCAGTAGGTTTGTGTCGGTTGAAATTCTTATTGTGCTGAGATTATGCCCCAAGTTTTAAAAAAAATAGTTTTCTATAACCGTAACCCAAAACAGAATCACACAAATTTGGTGTCTATCATACATATATATGTATAAATTCTTGATATCGAGAAGTTGCTATATCCATTATTTATTTTAATTTAAATTATGTATTCTTTCTGGGTGTATTTTTCAGAGGAGTCAGCCTTGGGAATTAAAGAAGGGATCTGTTGTTTCCTTAAAAAGCACAATGATATTTCAGTGAAAAAGATTGATTTAATAATTTATTACAAGGATACAGAGATTGAAGAGGTAAATAAACATGATACTTTTACTTTTGGTCTTTTAGACACGAGTACACACACTCACTCACCCACGCACGCACTCAAACACGCACTTGCACACGCACGCACACACAACCAAACCCATTCAAATTCACGTAAGTTAAAAAAAAAAAGTAAAGCATTAATATTAAAACTAAAAATGGATTAGCATATGACATTTAAACTTTATATTTTTTCTGTTAAAACTCCGTTACTATAGTTAGGTGATAGGAAATTCAGATTTTATTTCCGTTTTACTGATCTAGTCAGACACTCTTTAGAGCGTGAAAATACTGATCGCCATAACGTAGGTTCATGCGAGAAATTTACCTTACATTTTTAAATCCTGTATATTAACGTGCGGTGTCTATTTGAGCCATTGCTTTCCGAAAATTGCTTGGATCGATTTTTAACCCATTTCCTCGCAAGCTAGCAGACTCATTCCAATGATAAAATGTTGCATCGAAATTTCAGGTCGATCGAATTCACTGTAATTGAATTATTACATTTTTATACTATTTTTTGACATGCGTATTATAATGAACATCCTTATAGTTATGTCTCGTATATAAAAGGATTTTTTGTTAAAAACGAGTTTTTACCTAACGGAATCAAGTAAGTAAATATTTTTTCGTTATAGAAAATTAAGCCCATGCGTCAAGCTCATTTGTTATTAAAAGCAACAGGTAAAAACAGTTTTTGACTATAAATAACTTACATGTGAGACAGAACTAAAGGTTTTGATGATGTTTAAACACTAAGAGACTGAACGTGACTGAACGCCCAATTGCTGTAAAATGGGGTCGGGTAGGGATGGGGGTGTCGTCACCGATGGTTAAACTGAACTCCAGAAAAAACGTGGATGTCAACAACATACGGTTACAACACATTTATATAGAGATAATCTAAAAGCGCAATTTTTTAATTACGTTACATTCGATCGATCTGAAATTTTGATACAATTCTTTGTGACACGATTCTATGTGCAAAATTTCAGCTCTATGGCATCACGGGAAGTGGGTAATTTTCTACTTTTGTTTTCCCGCCCTACAGACGGATGGACCTAGAGAGAGCCGATGGTGAAGTTTATATAAGGGATTTAAAATGTTGGATAAAGGAAGATTTATGTCATTAAAGTTATTCTCCGAAATAGGAGTTTTTCGGTAATAGATTACAAGTTGCTAAGACAGGTATGTGTGGAATTTTAAAGCAGAAAAGAGTTTACATGAGTCCGGAGAAGGACACTGAGGTGGAAAGTTCTGGATCAATCCTTATAGAAGGATGTGGTATTGCTACAGGGTCCATCGTTCTATTAAATGTTTAGACAAACATAAGTGACTGCTCTTTCTCCCTTATTTAAAATGTAGCAAAATGTTCTCATAGAATTTTAAGTAGATTTTTTTGCGGATATCTTTATTAGTAATCCGTCTTTAATATTGTTCATTAGATTTTCAAATCATGTTTCTGTGGAGAAAATGAAGAAAGACAATTCGGGGAAGACGTATTCGCTACGGGATTTGCTTCAGCTGCAGTTCCAGACACCAGAGAAAGTGAAGGTAGCTTAAGCATTACAGAGGCAAATACAAGTTAGGCCTAATAATATAAACCTACATAAATTTGTTATGTTAACGTTTTATTTTGAATAGGAAATTGCCATAGTAGTTCACTTAAACACATTTGACATGTAACACAGAAATATGTATAAATCTGCATTCAATTATACGTTTTGTGTGAGTTGACCTGAGATAATTAGTCCAATGTAGTGCACATGTTGTTGTTGTTCCTTGTTAAATTCCCCCCCCCCCAAGTTCTACAGTAATCTACATTGAAGACTTGAAATTGTGTTTAAAAAATAAGGGAAGTTTTATGAATTTGAGTGAAGTTTGAAATCGTTTTAAAATAGTTTCTGTTGGGTCATCTCTCTATAAGGTTCTCTTTTGTTAAAGAACCCCCTGTTGTTTGTTTAATCAGTCTCCCATCTGTCATTCTCTAAACATGGCACTCTCATCTGCCTTTTCCTTCTCTTTTTGTGTGCGTCTCAGTGCTATGCATATAATACTAGGGATTTTGTTTTTCCACCCTCTGTCCAAATATTTAGAGGGCTATCCTTATTTCTTTTCTCAATGGTACACATATAACTATATGGAAATTTAGCATTAAGACTCAAGTTTAACAGTAACCTTAAAGAACTGTTAGGATACTGAAAATAGTAATGTAAAAACTAATCTACTACACATTTTATATGATGCGGTTACAAAAATAGCATCGGAATAATTATTGACAAAGCAAAATCGAGTAGCTTGTGTGTGTGTGCAACATTTATGAAAATACATTTTGCATTAATCATTGTTGTTTCAAAATGCTTAAAATGTTTGAATATATTTTTATTCCCATTTTCATATAAAATATTTAGGGAAGAGTATGAAGATCACATTTGGTTCTGTAACATTGACTATAAAACAAGGTGATATCACCAAAGAGACTTGTGATGCAATTGCAAATGGAATTAAAGCAAACATGGACCTTTCTTCATCTGGTTTGTAATACAAACGTCTTTCTTCAACAGAGCTAGAATTATGTTATAAAAATAAAATGCAAAAATAATAAAGTATCGCCACTATATCCATAGAAATTCATAATAATTTTTGAAGTCGATTTTAATGTTATTACATCCTATCAAACTAAAACTTATAGTAATACTTGATAACATTCCAAAATGTTACTTAATTTTTCAAATTTAGTTTAAACATTTTCTAAATTACCCTTTCAATTATTTCTGATTATAAGATTATGTTTGTAAATGTTTGTTATAACTTAAGCAAGCGTATAATATATTCTACAACATTGTATAAAAGTAATCTATTATGAAATAGGTCTTTAGAGTGGACTGAGGTTATTATTAAATGATACTAAATATTGTAATCGCATATTTCTAAATTTAGATCATTTTACATATATGTGAATGATATAGAAAAAACGAGTAAAAAAGATGTCATTGAAGTCTTGACATTGTCTATAAATTGTTATTAAAAATAGTCCATTTTATTATAATAATGTACATGAAAATTTATCAAATTTTTAAGGAGCTGTTTGCAAAACCATTCTGAAAACAAATGGGCCATCTTTTCAAGCCGAGTGTAGTGCAAAAAGTATGTATTGTAATTGAAAAATATTAGTATTACATGTTGCATTAAAATTCACTTGAGTCAAACACTTTCCAGCAAGAGGAAAATATGTATAAAAATTTAATACGCTAAATTTATTCAAGTATGTTGAAATTAATTTAAATTCACTTGGGAAATACTAGTTTTTGTGTGTTTTAGGCGCTGAGATAAATCAAGATGGCGTAACTGTAACCTCATCAGGCAGACTTCCTTGCAAAAATATTATTCACATCAACATGGATATGTTTTCTGGTTCTCTGGACAAAGGACTTTTTCAAGTACTAGAGCTGGGCGAGAAGATCAAAGCAACTTCCATTGCAATTCCTGCTCTAGGAACTGGTAAAAAATTTTATTATTAGCCTTAACACCTTTACTTTTGAAAAACAGTAAAAATTCTTTAACGTGCCAACGCTATTATTAAATATATATAACAAATTCCGGTTAACACTATATAATTATACGGTACCTACTATCTAGTTTGTATTTTCAAATACACTTTATAAATCGACGGTCTTTTTGCACGAAAAATACTTCAGTCCAATTTATTTCGTGGAAATTATTTTCACTGTACTTATTTTTGTTGCCCGTGTTTTTAAAGTGGCGATTAAATACAAACTTTACGAAAAGTTAAGGCAACTTAAAAAGTGTAAAACAGATTAATGTCATTGCTAAGCCATTAGGCGTTTAACTGGAGTTGGAATATTGATTGTGTTTAAAGTCAGTAAACACGACACACTGAATGTTTGTTAACCATGACAGTACGATTATATGGTTCAGCTAAGAACTTTATCAGAGGATTGACAACATTTATTTAGCAAAGATAGATGACCAGTTTTTCTTTCAGTTTATGTTTTTATCTTGCTTCTCTGATTCCAAGAATGGTGAGCTTATAGCTCTTCCATTCGGTGGCTATTTGTGCAGCTTTACAAGTCTCATACATCGTGCAAACTTTCCAAGCTCCAATGATGGTTGTGGTCCTGGTAGAGATGATGGTTTTCGGCCTCATAGCTTCCAGATTTTGGCTTTTCCTATTGGGCGTCATATTTTCTTCATCAAGGAATCCATCCTCTCCCAGGACTGAAATGTCTTTCGTTGCTCTTTTCGGTGTTTTTGCAACATACTTTTTTATGTGACAGGGTTGTTAGCCTTGTGCGTAATCACTTGGGTTGTTAGCCTTGTGCGTAAGTTACCTTTGTTCGTGTTGGATCCCTAGCATTTGTGGATCCCTTTCTTTCCACAGGGCATTTTGGTTTCCCGCCTCCCCCAATCCGAGTTTTTTTTATATCCGGTGAGCTTTCCTCTAATGACCGGCTGAAGAGGCGCTCGATGGAAGATCAGCATCTGCGCACGAGAACACAAGGAATGATTCCTTAAAAAGCCGAAACTTTTGGTCAGCATTTATCAGAGCATGGGATCCGGAAAGGCAATGAGCCAGTTGATGTCATTAGCTTCATTAACTGCAAGACCAATATATTCTGAGTGTATTTTCCAACTCTTCATTCTTTTAAACTAAAAGCAATTGTTGGCCACTTAGAACATATCTAAGGCAAAAATGTAAGAAAGAAAACTTAGGAAAAAACGCACAAATAATACGAAGATAACAAAATGATCATTGTGATCGGTTATGAACAAATAAAATTCTTTCAAAATAGTATACATCAAGACATTATAATACAGAATCAACTTCTGCTAAAAGTCATATTGTAAGAATACGAGTTCAAATTATATTAAATAAGGAAATGATAGCCTGATGTGGAAAAAAAATAAATCTTTTTGTCACGATCCACTTTAAATTTCAAAACTTGAAAGTAAATTATATGAATTTTAATGTGATTTTTAGGGAAATAAGGGTTTTATGAATTCAAAATTTACATTGTTGGTGACCCAACATATTCCAAACAAAGGTAAAATTTTGTTAATTGAATTCAGTGCACAAATAATCGAATAGTTTAAGAAAATTTAATTTAAAAAATGGTATAAGGGAATAATTTTAGTATTTTTTTTAGGCGCAATCCAGCGATAATGAAATTAATTATATTATGTGATTATAATTTAAAATATACGGAAATCAATGTTAATAAAACTCTAGTTAACACATTTGTCTGCTAGTGTAAGGAGAGGGTTTCGATTTTGTGTGTGCTTCAGTTAAAATATAAGCCATAACATAAATAGGTTAATTTCATGTGTATAGCAATATGGGGATGTTCAAACATGTTAAATAAGGAAACTGAATAACAGACACTTTTAAAACGAATTAAATAACTTAATAAATTTTCTATTATTTTCATTTCTTGGTGGGAAAGGAAGTATTTATTGGTATATAAATAACAGTGAATTTTTACACATATATTTAAATGAGATAAATGTCTTTTTTTTTCATTAAAATTTTTAAATTCTTGTTATAGTGAGTTACGAAATAAAGCACTTGAGAGTTCTGACACAATAAGACGAAAGTTACATAAATATACCCCGGAAAAATGAGGACTTTGTTTATCTTTCTTTTTTTTTTTTCAAAAAGTACTTTGTAAATGTAGATCTACCTTTTAGCCAAACTTTGCCAATAAAATGCGATGAAAATGATGAGTAAATTTAAGGAAAACTAAGATTTCTGTAGTAAATGAACATTGTAATTTTTTTGTGTTAAATTATGTTTTTATCGTGAAATAACAAGAACACAATTTTAAACAAAATTCTAGCAAACCAACTTTCATTTTTTAAATTTTAATATTTGAAAATTGTAATCTTTAAAATAAGTTATATAAGTTTCTAAATTGTTCTAATAGTTATAACTATGTATATTAACACAGGCTAATGAGACAGTTCAAATAATAAGATTATATTTATTTACCATGTCCAGAACACACTGTCCAGATGCATGTATGGCTTTCTATGCATTACTATGCCTTAATTGTTGCAATGGAAACAAAATTTAAAATGTCATTTACCGATAAATGGTTCATTTACCATATATATATTATATTATATCATATTTTAGCCAAAAAAGGAGCTAACATTCATAAAATTAAGAAGATGATTCTTGGCGCCATTGAAAGATTTGGATCAACAAACCGGAAGTTATGTGACATAAGACTGGTCGTTTTCAAACAAGAGATGATGTCCGACTTTGTCGATCGGCCGCAAGTAAGCTTACCGGGTAAGTTGAATTGTACGATTGCTGTCTAAACGATAAGCTTAGATTGACTAAAGTAGTGCAAGTTTTGACTTTGTCGTTATGCATTTAAATTATTTATTATTTCATATCAATCAAACCCCTCGATAAGTAAAGTAAAGGCACCAATCAGCATATAAACACTATCATCTGAACAAAGCAAAATTATTCATAAATGTCAAGAAATGTTCAAAAAGAAAAATATCCAACATCAAATTTCGACCATTTATTTCCTTTTATTAGAGAAATACGCTTCATTTCTACATCTTAATATGCTGAATCTCGTACAATCTATAATACCTTAAAGATAAACAGAAATAGATATCTTAAGCTGAAGAATTTTTTAAGTTTGTAAAAAAGTTGATATCTTTTATTTAATTGCCAGCAGTCAGACAAGTACACTCAACAGTAAATGATGATCCTCTGAAGATGGCAATGTTTCATAAAAGGGAACTAAACGGCCAAGAATTAATTAAAAGCTTAACAGAGCGCTGCAATAAGTACTTTATTAATGAGTTCAGGGAAATGTCAAACCTGAAGACTCTTTCAGCAGAGCAGGTAATTTAAATAAAACATGGAACATTCTTTCGATTTTAGAGAACGGAGCCCATGGGAGGAACTGACATATTTTTCCTTTACGCGTTTCTTGGAAAAAGCAGTACCGATGTGACAATGATTATTTTGAAATTGTGTAAAGTGTAAATCAAACGTTTAAAAAGCAATTTTGTAAGTGACCTGGCTAAAACGTTTTCGTAATTAAAAACTAGAGCCACAGTTTTAAAGGTATGTTAAAGATAAATTTATAATACAATTAAAACGCAAACGCAAAAACTAAACTGAAATAATATGAACCACATGGTTATTAACAACATAATTTCACATGTAGATCTATCATTTTTCATAGTGAAAAATTTGATAATTCTAATTTTAAAAGTTTAAAAAGCTAATTACAAATAGACCTGATTTTATATATTTTAAATAGTTTATGAATGAAAGAGTGTGCACGAATTGTGTTGCCTATAAAATATATATCGATATACATCATTAATGAAACAAGGTTTATGTATTTTTATATAAATAAAAATATCGATTTTATTTAAAAAGAAAAAAAACTACTGACGGCAAAATTTCATCCTAAGATCTGCCTCTTATCCCTCCATATCTTTATAAAATTCACTGACAAGTATGTATGTCTGAATGAATTTTAGAGCTAGGTTGAATTCATTGTCTAATTGGTCTGAAAACTGAAACTTGTCCCACAAACCAATGAAAAAAAACCTTTTTAAAGCAAAAGTTTAACATGATCTTATAAAATTCGTTTTAGAAGTTTCTTGGTTTTAAAGCAGTTACCAATCATCTGAATTCAAAATAGATGTTCATTCTAAATCAGTAAACAGTTCAAAAAATTTTAATGTACCATTAGCCTTATATCCACTTTCTATTGAATCTTCAGCTGCACTTTTTGAAAAAAGCTGGCAAACATTTAAAATAGTATTTTAATTGTACAGTACATAGATTTAGTCCTGTGAGTAAAATGATTATATTCTAACTTGGAGGTATACACAAGCCTAAAGAAAACATTAACGTTTTTATGCAAAGAGGTTTAAAGATTTCTTTGTACAATTTATTTTCTGAAGCTGATAAGTTCATATTTCTGTATGCTTTTTATTAATTAAAATTAATTCAATCATATCCATTTAACACTCAGTTTTCCTTTAAACAAACAGATAGATTACCTCGAAAACAAAGGACTGGAAAAGGGATTCCTTCTAAATGTAGACACAGCTAAGGGACGCATCCATTTGCAAGGACCCAAAAGCAGTGAACATGATATAATGACACTCTTATGCGACCAGCAGATTGATGCAGCTAAGCTCAATCTGGGCGCAAACACCGACTTTCAGTGGGAGTACAAGGATGGGGACAAATGGAAAAGATTTGGAACCATGTTCGTAATTTCAATATTTTTATTTTAACGCTAACGTGACTAAAATTTGAGTGAATGAGAAAGTATTTAATCGTACCTGAATTTATGCAGAAAATTAGCAATGAAATTCTTTAACATTAGTTCATAGCAATTTAATTGACATAAATTATTTACATTTTATTTCCGCGGTAAATAATTGTGACTATAAAAATGTTTAAAATTATATCATGAAATTCTTCCATTACATTAACGAGAACTGTCAACAGTATATTATAATTTCTCATGAGCAAACTCATTATTCTGTAGCATTAATGTGGATTTGGAGATGGCACACAGAAAAGAAAGAACTTTTAAATACACATCAAAGGGACGAAGTTATCATGTGAACTTTTCCAAAAAGCTGCAATTTTTGCTTGACAGTGAAGACAAGTTCACCGACAAGGCAAACGAAATAAGACGAAGAGATCTCACTAAAGGTAAATTTTGAATTTTTTAGTTATTTGAAGTCAAATATTACATTATTCAGCAAACACGTTTTTCTGATATTTTGTATAAATGAATTTTAATGTGATGCATAAAATATGTAAAGTAATTTTACTTGTATGAAAACTTCCTAAAACATCACTCATTGAGCAGACTTATATTTTCACAAAATTAATCACCTAGGTATTTTCCGTAATCTCTTTAAAATCATTTTAAACTGTCCTTGATTTACATATGTGCAATCTTTCCCAATCCCCACTCAATCTTCGTGGCTTATTAATAAAAAATCCCAATCTATTATCTTCTGCTACATATATTTGAGTGAAAAGTAATCATACCTTGATCATCATTGATGGTATGTCATCGTGGTCAAGAATATACATTAGAGTGCGTATTTCATACCTTTGTTAAAGTGAGCAAATGTATATCTTCACAGTCAACTTTTATAATGCTAAAAAAAAATCGGTTTACACTAAATCAATATTTATTAAAGTCTAAAATTGACTCTTTTAGCTTCTGTGTTAAATTGCATTGTAATATGAAAATAATTGTTATAAAAATATTTTAAATCATTGTTAAGAAGACATTTATTAGCTTTAAAACAATAGTCATCATTGCTTTTCCTACTCCTACCCTGTACATGGCACACCCGT
Organism: Radix auricularia; assembly: GCA_002072015.1. Taxonomy (NCBI): domain Eukaryota; kingdom Metazoa; phylum Mollusca; class Gastropoda; family Lymnaeidae; genus Radix; species Radix auricularia. The sequence continues at coordinate 738,399 of MUZC01001151.1, read as the reverse complement.
CAGCGGCACAATGTTTTGAAGCTTTGGTTTTTATGAGTAAATTACAGTTTAAAAATTTTTTTTGTTGACATGAGTGCAAAGATTAAATATTTGAATAAATGTATGACGTTGCTTGTACAGAAGGACGTTTTCATTGGCTTCTTTTTTATATAGATCTACTGAAAATTATCTTTAAATTCTTATGAAATCAACTCTTACACTAAGGAAAGGTTCACGTTTGATGATAAATATTTTTTTATTAAAAGAATGCAACAACTGTATGTCAAGATTTTTAACTAATGTGGACGAAATTTATTTAAGTTTTACTCTATAAACCAGCTTCCCTTTCGTGAATAGGCTCGTAGTAAGCCGACCCTCCTCTGTGCAATGCATACAATTGTGTTTCCTTTCAGAACACTGAAGTTATAACTTGTACCATAAAAAACAGTGGTGGTTTTTGTAAGTATGCTGGGACTCTTTTAGGGATGGCAGATCTAGAGGAATGGCGCATGAAGACACATACAAAAACCCAAGAAAGACTTACAGTTAAGAAAACGAAGTGTTTAAATCAGGAGAACATGCGCATCTTTTTGTTTATTATCATGTATAATTCTTTTAAACTTGTTTAGATTTTGAAAAAAAAAAGAAGATTGGCTATAACATTAGGAACTATTTTGTGTGTTAACGTGATAAATGTTTAAAGTCATCCTGACTTTTGAATTTACCTGATTAAAGATCTTATCAAGAAAGTAGAAATTCGGAATAGTGATTTTTGATGAAATTATTATATGAAATTGTTTTTTTTTTGTTTTTTTTTAAAAACTACATGTTGGAGTAATCTTGTTCACAAAACTATTTTGAATGTTTAATGCATTTCCTTTTATTTGTTACTTTGTTTTAACTCATAAAAAGAATTATCCTATGCCCACTAATGTTGAAAGTTTAATTGGAGAAACATGTTACAAATATAACTATGTGAAAGTTATATATACTCTATTGTAATTTTAGGACTCTAAGTAATAATATAATGTTTTTTTTTCATTAATTTTTGTGACATGTAAATAATAATGAAAATATCAAATGTCTCGGAAACGTTTAAAATTTTGTTGGATATTTCTTTTGATATAGTGAACAACCCTTAGTGGGTAAACTGTCTTGTAGATACGGTATACGAAAATGGAAAATATATTGTGAAGATCCACTGGTTGTTCTATTGGTTATCTTTCCTTATCTACTCTCACTGTTATTCTGCTCTTCACACACTTTGTTAATTACTCTTCAAACACTAAACACCAAGGCAGAATGTACACTTCATTACTTTTAATCTCTTAACTTCAGTACATTCATCATTCGTGCATCTCTCTACATATGCGTCTGTCTACCTCCCTTCTACTTCATAACTCTTTCCTCTCACTGCGTGTTTCTCCCTCCATGTGTTCGTCTCTCAGTCTAAGTCCGAGCGTTAGTCCAATCCAGGCTCCGCCCCCAGACTTTCCTGTACGAAAGTCAACCGTCAATCAATTTGTACCTCCCCTTAGATAAGACGGGGGTAGGTGGGTGTACCCTGTCATGGTCAGTAATCCCCCCTTTCCTTGTCTCTGACCCGCTCTACAATTATTGTCGGTCCCTATCATCTACCGTTCGGCCAACGGTCTGCCATACCTGACACCTGGGCTAGACTATTGCCCGTGGTCAGTCCTCGTCTTTTGATTCCCAATTCAAGCGAGGTAACAACTAAACGTCACAGTTCGCACCTCCGCCACCTGGACTCGCCCGTTAGTCCAGCGGCTCTTCAAAGGCCAAACATACGCAGCGCCCTAACCACCCTAAATTCCTCACACAGTCCCCCTACTGACAAAATTTATGTCGCCCTGGACATTAAAGAACCCTCTCGGTGTATGTTTGTTTAAGATTGGCTTCGAGTGACTAAGACCCTCTGGCAAACAATTCAAAACAAATACACAGAGAGGCTTTTGTGTTTCCCGCCAACATAACCTGCGCTCACGATCCTACATCGTTCCATCTCTACCCCTCTGTACCGTCTCCCCCCACTAACGTGTGTCAGTCAAGTCCATGTCGCCTGGTCAATTGATCAACATCATGGGAGCAACCATGTAAAACATAAGCAGGGAAAATTCGACAAAAAATTACTTGTAAAAAATATTATGGATAAACTTCGTACTCTTTTTAAAATACAAGACACATAAAAAATCAAATTACATAAATTTCTCAAAACATTTCCAAGTCATCAACTACGTCGATTCCCGATAAAATTGACAGACATTGTTAAAGTAAGATAATTGCATCTGACGATAAAAATACACATAGACATTTAATAATCATGATCAATTAATACCAAAAAAAAAAACAAAGCAAAAATACTCATAATGGGCTAACAGCATAACCCAAACATAGTCATTTTATCAATATGTCACAAAATCATATCATGAGACAAACCAAGCACAACAATTCAATACATCAACTTGTTCATGTAACAGCATTACATAAACAAAACGCAATGTCAAATCATCATCCAAAATCAAATAATAGCATAAGGTAGCAAAACATATTTCAGAAATTCACCATTCCTAAAATTCAAGTGATAGCATTAAATGACTAACCAAAATAGTTATCTCAATAGTTCAGATAGTGTAATTTCAATGTTCATTTGAATAATCTAGATTTTAGCACACTCTCCTCGTCTGTCGTATATCACACGAATAGTTCATAATCTTCAACTTTGGCGGATAAGTGTCATCGTGTTTCATACTGGCATATCCCTCAAGATGAATGATTTTCATTGTCTGCCCTTCTCGTCTTATTTCGAAAAAATTATAATTGAATTTCCTGGTGATAACGAACTGATTACGATGATTTCTGTTATCCCGACACGCTTGGTTGACGGAGTCGGACAATTGAATTTTGTCACCGACCTTAAACGAGCGAGTTGCTGCTCTTGTCGTGATGACACCTTCCTCCCGCTCCTGTCGAATTGTCGCCTTTGTCTCGACTCTAGCAAGAGGTTTGAATTTATCACACCTCTTGACGGACGTATCATTCACCTTCCTTAACCTGGATACCGGTAAGGGGCAGGGCGATGGAACAATAGGGCAACTCTGGCCGCGAGTAACCCTACTCCCCTGAATTTGACTTGAACGCTGCCTATTATTCACCTTCACTGCATTCACTCCTAGGCGGGGAGACAATGGTAACGGAATATTTTTCACCCCATTAGAAACACTAGCATGGGAGTTCATCTTATACGGTTCACAACTTATGTTTCCTTTATGCACAATTTGAACCTGGTTGTTACCCAATGTCAGGCCCTTGCTGACTGAAAAGGCAAAGTTATATTTGCACAAAAAGTCAAAACCAATGTATCCGTCCTCGGCTATCTCAGCAACGTACACGGTCCAAGGATACACATTGTTACCAATCTTTAATTTTAACTGACTCACCCCATAAAGCTTGAGAGGTGCTCCATTTGCGGTCTGTAAGTTCACTGGGTCCAATTTGTGAATTTGAGGGCGCTGCTTACGTGGGATCTCGAAAAATCGTTTTCCCGATATAACAGTTACTNCAGCTCCTGTATCCATCAGAAATTCCATTCTATCACCACAAACTTTAACTGGAACATAAACTGCACGTGAATTAACATTATTTTCCATCACTGAAATACGATTCAGCTGAGGTAGTCTAGGAGTTGTTCCTCCACGTTCCTCGGTAGCACAATTACGGGCAATGTGACCAATCCTATCACACCCGTAGCACCTCATTTCTGCTCTCCGTGGTTCCCGTGACGAAGGATGTGTTGACTGTCTCTGAGAGGCGACGAAAAATCTCAGATCCTCCCTCAGGCCACTGATTTCTCTAGCCAGTTGGTCAGTGGCTACTGCAGCAACCTTTTGTCCTGGCTTACTTATATTGTCCCTTAGGTTTAAGAGTTGGTCAAGGGCTACTCGGGCCTTTTCCACCGTTTGAGGTTCAGGCATTAGGCCTATTTGTGATACCATCGCCTGATCGGGGAGTCCCCGGAGAAATTGTTTGAATCCGATGGCATCAAGAGTTGGTTGATCCGCCGTTGGAAAACTTTGTTTGACTAAGCTGGTGATGGCGGAAGCGTACTCCACCGTCGTTTCGGTGTCGAGTAGCATTCGGTTTTCCAATAAATTTTGGAAGAATGTCGGTGTCCTGTGGTCCTTAAATCTACGGAATAGGGCCTCTTTTAATTTCTCATAAGTGTTCTTCTCCTCTTCCTTTAAATAACAGTGGATATAGTCCTGAACTGGCCCAGTTGCTGACGTTTGTAGATACATGCATTTGTCCTCTTCGCTCCACTTGTGTATTTTTGAAACAATTTCAAATGTGCAAATAAACGAGTGCCAGTTAGAACTCCCTTGTAGGTTGGTGGGTTAGGACGATATAGTGTCGCCATCGTTGTTCTGCTAGTTGAAGAAAGGCTAACAATAGCTTTGAAGATTTTCAAGGCTTACTTCTCCTGGGAGACGCTGCCAGGTTATATCCAAACCGCTGCCACCATTTTGTGAAGATCCACTGGTTGTTCTATTGGTTATCTTTCCTTATCTACTCTCACTGTTATTCTGCTCTTCACACACTTTGTTAATTACTCTTCAAACACTAAACACCAAGGCAGAATGTACACTTCATTACTTTTAATCTCTTAACTTCAGTACATTCATCATTCGTGCATCTCTCTACATATGCGTCTGTCTACCTCCCTTCTACTTCATAACTCTTTCCTCTCACTGCGTGTTTCTCCCTCCATGTGTTCGTCTCTCAGTCTAAGTCCGAGCGTTAGTCCAATCCAGGCTCCGCCCCCAGACTTTCCTGTACGAAAGTCAACCGTCAATCAATTTGTACCTCCCCTTAGATAAGACGGGGGTAGGTGGGTGTACCCTGTCATGGTCAGTAATCCCCCCCTTTCCTTGTCTCTGACCCGCTCTACAATTATTGTCGGTCCCTATCATCTACCGTTCGGCCAACGGTCTGCCATACCTGACACCTGGGCTAGACTATTGCCCGTGGTCAGTCCTCGTCTTTTGATTCCCAATTCAAGCGAGGTAACAACTAAACGTCACAGTTCGCACCTCCGGCCACCTGGACTCGCCCGTTAGTCCAGCGGCTCTTCAAAGGCCAAACATACGCAGCGCCCTAACCACCCTAAATTCCTCACAATATTATTTTGTTAAAATGGGGAATTTTGGTTTTCATTTGAAATAAATCATTTGATATTATAACTATTTGAAATTATATGAAAATTTCGTAAGCTCCTACATTTTTCTTTAAATGAATATTACTTAAAATGATCTTGTCACATATTTTTTTGTTCAACCATGGTGTATACTATTTCACGCGGAAAAATGATCTGTATGTTTTTTTATCGGTCACTAATTAATCTTACGTGAAACTAAAACTCTTTTCATGTTTCATTGAACCCTGTTTGATAACTTGTGATCTTGCTTTATGTAACATACTTTTATTTCATTTTTACGTTCTCATATGTATAGAATAAATCTAGAACAAGACTCTTTAGCCCCCCACCCCACCAAAAAAAAAATTAATAAAAATTAAAAAAATATTTTTAAAAAATCAGTATTTTTAAAATAAAACACCACTTTTAAATTAAGACGGAGCAACATTTTTTTAGATGCAGTTTCTATTCTTCAAATATGTGTTCCTTAAATCACATGCTAGGAGTCCTGGTTTAGAAACATAGACAAAAGAGCGTTGATTTTCCGAACTTTTAAAACCTGAAATCGTTAGTTAAAAATATACATATATTTCATATTTCATAGATGCGGATGAAGAAAATTTAAAAAATAATCATTAAAACTGAGATAAATCATAAACTATTTTCTCTTGTATATGCGTTGGCTCTGCAACCCATGGAGCTTATTTATTTATGTAATGGCGGGTGTATAATAATCTTCAGCTACTGTTATCACTTTCTTCAGGCAAATATGGAAGATATTTTATGTTTCACTGAAAAAACTTTATAGGAAAAATCCGATATTGAGCCATATACAGATGCAAAATTCCCCATTCTCTATTGTATCCTTCTGATTTATTAAGGTAAGATAGATTAATTTCCGAGATGTAATTAAAAAGAAATAAAAATTGAGGTAGCTTTAGTTAAACATGTCCAATTTGTAAATTTAAACGTTTCTTACAGTAGCAATCACTCAATACATTTAATACGCTCACATCATATTGAGGCTTACACAGTAAAATATCATCTTATCCTCCTCCCGGAGGTATTTATCCGTGGCACTTTTATGTGCCGCAGGTCATCGGGAGTTCTACAGTAAATCATCACATGTTTGTAAGGTAAGAATGTTTGATTTTTTAAAGTATTATTGTTTTTTTAAACTAAGAATTCACTCTATAAAATTAATTTATGCCTTGTTCCGGAAATCGACGCTCTGCTGTACTTTGACTTAATGATTTTGATTATTTTATATCTTCATTTTTAAAGATAAGACTCAAAGCGTGTTTCAGCAATTTTTTTATAAAGTATCTTATACTGCCATTTGTTAAAGGATTAAACCCATTAAAAGCCAAATAAAGGACTTATGCAATTCTTTCGTAGTTTAAATGTTGTGCTCGAATGCTGGAATATTTTAGGAATTGACAACACACAAAAACAAACATATATACACACACATGCAAACAAACGCACGCTTACACAGCCATACACAAAATAGAATATTAAATGCAATGCTTAATACACTTTAAATAGCTCACCGTTACGTTAATACACCTTCTTTATGAAAACTGACATACTTTAATATTTAAATACAAAATATTTATACAATGCAAACTCTGATATCGACAAAGTTTTTATTAAAAAGTTTCTCCACTTAACAGCGAAAAATTCGTATCACGCGTGTCGTAGAAAAGGAAAATCCGAATTTTCCTGGAAATTTATTTGTAAGCCGGTCCTTTCGCCCCTATGCATTAGAAAGTATGTGTTTAGCACTCGGTCTGTTAGCGTTTTGTTTTCTTGTGTGAGCATCCCTTTGTACAAATATTAAATTCAGACAGTTTTCGTAATTTTCTGTGTGTAATGACCTGTGCTATCTTCGGTATAAAAACACAAGAAGACAAACAAAAAAGAGAAAAAAATAACAGGAGAAATAAAACATAAAATAATTCAAAGGCGAGAACAAGGTGTGCTATCTAGCGTGCACTTACAATCGGGCAACATCACTGATCTGCACTGTTCTCAAGAACAAAAACAAAATTAAGGAGATGGATGTTTCAATGGGAGTGCCACGAACGTCTACGAAACGGTTACGATAAATGTTCGTCTAATTTTGAATCGTCGGAAAAACAAATGTCCTCAGACAGTTTTCTAGTTAAAAAGGATTAACTGTTTATTTGTCATAAATTCATATCTTTATTTACGTTTTTCGTTTCAAATCTAAATTGCATTACAGGTCTTTACATTAATTACAATTCATAAGTCATTTTATTTTTCTTTTAAATTAATGTTAATACGAAAGTTGGAAAAATGAGTATTTTATCAGCATGGAATGCATTTTTTTTATATTACATAGATGTGTAGGAAAATATTATTTTCATTAACGAGTGCTTCGCTTAGCAAGTAAGATGATGAAGCGAATTTTGCAAACTATAAGAGGTTCCACTGAATATTGTTAACTATTCCATTAAACCAAATATTGGCTAATCTATGTATTGAATATGTGAACGCTGAGGATTAATAGATGCATATGATTAGTTTTTGCCAAATTATGAGAAATCATATTTGTAATAGGAAAAAATAGTTTTCAAAGAGAAGATTTTCAATAGATTTTGATGCAATTTTTTTCTCAGCCAGGAAAGTTTTCTATTTATTGATAATTCTAATAGTTGCAGATTTCATTTTGTTATACCCTAAAGGGCATTAGGTATTTGAAAAGTTAACACAAACTGTTTTTTTTCGAACAATTAAAAAGTAACATTTTGCTTCTTATCTCACATCAAACAGAAGAACCTGTTCCAGACAATTGGGATTTGATGATTCGTGATGAAGATCCCAAATTGATTGATTTGTCACCGACAAGCGAAGAGTATCAAATAGTGGTAAAAGAACTTCAGCTGGCTAAAGCTTCAATAAAAGTCAAAATGGTAATTGATATTAATTTATTTCATTTCAGTTTTTATTAGTTTATAAAATTTTTCATTTTAAATATTGAAAACAATTATCAGTAACAAAACAGATCAGCTAAAAATATAATATCACTTATCTATGATCAACTAAACTTTTACATTAAAACTCCCGCATCTACGTCTTCTGATTCAAGCGGATCGATGATCCATGCTATGATCAGTGTGGCTACTAAGAAATTTGAGGGTTTGTCTTATTTGAAAATGATACTTTGTAGAGCTGCTCACCAAGTCGTACCAGTGAATGTGGTTTAGAGAACAGGAGGAAACAGACACAAATACATCAGTTGAAGTTGCATCCACTGTTCCTCCTGGAAGCAAGTTTTCCTTGACAGGACTTAACTGCTCCTGTATTGCGTTCTTGTATTTTTTACCCTGAACTGTCATGGTCTTTTCATCGTCAAGCCGGTAGAAGGATGTATTTTCACCAAACGCTGGAGTAATGGACCATAATTTCACCATTTAGTTCCATTAAATAAATTTTTATGTAGAAATTTTGTTACAAAAATGAAACTTTGCATATTTCAGCAAACAAATTGAAGTTCATACATACCCAATAAATAAACATGTGTCTCTGTCAGATTTGGTTTAAATTGCTCTTATATTTCGACTTCTAATATCACTGACAACAAACATATTAAAACGGACATCGTCCAGTAAGACACTGTTAACATGTTACTAGTTCGGAAATGTCAAAGTCCCGATCCATCTCCTCCCCCAAGCCGTGTATTTATGAGTTGGCTTGTTGTTGGGTAGCTCCTATTCTTTCTTAAAACTTGATCCTATCTTATTGCAAAGAAGTTGATCATGTCTGATTGGGAAGAAATTGATAATGCATTATTGCAAAGAAGTTGATCCTGTCTCATTGCGAAGAAGTTGATCCTGCCTTATAGTGCCACGTTTTCGGGGCTCGTATAAAAATTGAAGGATCACCCAGCCAATACCTATTATAATGGCATCTACTATTGCCAAAATTAAACTAACTGTAATTGACTCCAGTGAGCCCACGGCACGGGATTTTTTTTAAAGCGCAAACCTAGAGTTATTTAGTGCCGACTACGACAGTATAAAGTACAGTAAAGCTGAAGTAGTCTATAAAGCGCTTTGGCTGTCACACTTATTCCTTCCTGACATTAGATGTGTGAAAGGAAATATGACTGAGCATTGCGATAGTAGCACAAATGCCTCGTATGCCGTTTGTTCAGAAGCTAGTGAACGCTGACTCTCTAGCCCAAGAACCTTTTGATCTTTAAAGGAAACTTTCCGTATTGAAAAAAATGCAACAAGGTACTTTAATTGGGAGTAAAATAGCAAACACATACGACATGACGTATATAATTTTTGTAACACACACACACTCACAAAAAAAAAACAAAAAAAAAAACAAAAAAAAAACAACAAAAAACTACAAGTTAATATGTATACATGTCTACATTAACAAAGTTTTTTGTAAATAACTCCGCTAACTGACCACCCCGTGCTGTAAACATGGTTGTTATGTGGTCAGTCACTCTGCGTGAACTCCACTGACTTCGAAGGCTGGAGTAAACCTGCAGTGACCCGTGACTGTCAACTGCTGAGGTCAACTCTAGCCGACGGCAACATAAAGATACATAAGTTAATTGTGTCATGAGTTAAATTGTTAGTGAACAATTTAACATGTAGGAAACTGAATATTTGAACTTATATTATGCACATAAAACAGCTGAACTTAGTATTTTAAAAACAATATTCCATATTAAGGAAGATAATAGAAATGATTTTTAAAAAAATGTTATACTTTCGTTTCTTTTTTATCGTTATTGTTTTTTGATAAAAATTTACTTTTCGAAAAGCTGCTTTTTAGATGTTAGTTTTCGGGCATATCTTTCAGCTTTTTCTCAATGCTTTTCTCTGATCAACTTCTTTGAAAGAAATGCATTATAAAATAGTATTCCTAAATCGGAAAAAGACTTATATCTGCGAAAAAGGAGATTATTTTGTAATTGAAAATTAATCCTGAAGTAACAGAATCACACGTCACAGTTTTTAAATGAACACATTTTTTATAAAGAAAATAGCCAATTTACAGGCACATTTGACACAAATTTAAATGATATTTAGAGTACTTTTTGGTAAACTACTAGATTTTCTTTTTGCTTTGAAAAATAAATGCTGCACGTTTTTATTACCTCTAATGTATAATATTAAAGATCCAGAGAATTCAGAACAAATCACTATACCAGCAGTACGCAGTAAAGAAACGGGAGATAGACTCACGCAACCCACCTGGATATGCAAATGAGAAGCTTTTGTATCATGGAACTCCTGCTTCTAAAGTGGATGCTATCAACCATAGTGGATTTAGTCGAAATTACAAATCAGGTAAAATACTAGTATCAGAGTTCAGGAATTAGAAAAAAATATCGCCCTTGTTTTGCTGAAACATAGCCATTTATACATCTTTTTAATTTGGAAGCAAAGATCAGAAAATTATTTTTAATAAAAATTTACACATATGAAAATATTGGGCAAATTAGAACATCATATTGCCAGAGCACTTCTAATCATAACGTCATATTTCAAATATGTTTTAGCAACTGTTTAATAATATTAGCAACCCACGCAAATGAAAATAAAAACAACAACAAATAAAACAACAACAACAACAACAAAGTGCGTGTGTTTCCTTCAGTTGCTATGTATGGTGATGGTGTCTACTTTGCCGTTGACCCAAAGTATTCTGTTAAATATGCTACAAAAGATCCAGTAACGAAAGAACAAAAAATGTATCAAGTGAGAGTGCTAGTGGGCGAGTCAATAGTTACCAAGGAAGGGGACAGAGCTCTGCCCAACAAGCCTGGAAAGAGTTATCCTTATGATTCAGGAACGGATGGAAGCGGAGTCATGTACGTCATATTTCACGATGCACAAGCTTATCCTGAATATCTCATTACATTTAATAGTTTTTAATTTACTTTAAAATAATAATAAACTAAAATAAAATGTTTTATAAATATATGTATCTATCTTCTCAACATTAACCCTTTTAACCCAAGTATTTTATTTTCACGTACAAGTTTCTTAGGTGAGGAGTATCATATGTAGTGTCTCTGATACACTTCTGGCTGGGTTTGTCACACCAGCCTTTTACAGGTGTGATATGTTATTGTAACAGAAGGTGTCTTTTTGTTAATTTTGTTTAAAAGTTGTGACGTGCAATAAGTACTTTGCTCAGTTAGTCTTTTTTTGCTTAATGCATTTATGAATTTTCTTGTTGTTCATTTTGAATTTATTTCAACTCATTGTCAAAGAAGCTTAAAAATATTATTTGGCAAGTTTATATTTTTAAAATAATATGTTTTAAATATCTTATATGTTACAGACCCCCTTTTATACAGGAGATTATGTTCTCAATTGATATTACACAATAATAAGTGGTTATTGGGTACATTTTTATAAGATATTACTGCTATGAAACTATAAAGTACAGACACTAAATTAATTAAAGGTAGAATTATCATTTACATTAGAAAAGAAGGAAAACTTACTAGAAAACTTAACTTGTAAAACACATCTCCACTAGAAGATTTTTTAAAATTATTTTTTTAATTTTTTTTTTTATTTTTATTTTTATTTTTTTTTTATTTTTTTTTTACGTTTAGATATTATCACAACAAAATAATTAACCTCAGTTAGCTCGACGTTTTTTATGACTGACTTTCCTAGTATGAAGTCAAATTGAATTGTATTTGATGAATATCGAGCTTTATATTTAATGAATCTAGTAAAAATTCTATTTAGAGTTTTTTTTAATTTAAAAAAAGAATTACAAAGAATGCCTATGCTTATTTTTAAATCCACACCAAAATAAGCCATTTATCTGAGCTTGCATAAAAACATATACATTCATTTTGTCATTATAACTACGTTGTACAAGTGAAACATGGTCTTTTAGAAAAATGTATGAATATTTATTAAAAAAATCATGTGAAAAATTTTAAATAAATTGTTTAAAAGTTACCTCTGATTGTCTTATTACATTAATATCCTGTCATATATTTGTTTTTAGTTTAGAAAAAAGCAACAAAACTTTTATTGTTTTTTAAACAATTTCTTTCCGACGAGAACGTTGCAACGTGAAAGTTCAGCAGATCTATCCTTAATTTCAAAACAATTTTACTTTATTTTAAATTTTAAAATAAAGACCACACACATTTTTATAATTAATCATAACACCCACAGCCATAAGTAGCTCAAATCCGTATCTTGCTATACATGCTGTATATTATGAACTGTATATACATTTAAAAGGGGAATTTACATATTTTTAAAAAAATCGTTGAAATAAATTTCAATAAAATTAATATTTTATTATTGTTTTTTAAGACTGTTAAATATTAATTACAAATACATGATGAATAATAAAATAAAGCAAATTTATTCTTGTAAAATAGAAAATGATCTAATATTATTTATTTACTAATAAAAAAATTAAATGATAACATGTATAATAATTTTTAATTCAAATAAAAATGTTCATTTTTATTAGAGCAAATTGTATGGATAATGCAGGATGCAAAAAAAAACAACCGTAAAGCCATTTGCAAAGTACCCATTTGTCTGTTAGTATTTAATGATTTTTAAATCATTGAAAACATAGTTTATAATAGAAAACTTATGGATTATAATGTAAAATATAAAGTTAAGGAGAAACTATGACAAGAATGCAATGAGTTACTTCCATATTATTTTAACACAGCGAGCTACTACACTACTATATACAGGAGCGGCGTTTGAGAGTGGCAACTAGGGCGACTGCCCCAGGCCCCACGCTTACGTAGGCCCCGCGTTTCGGTCCGGAACATGTCTCGTCCTGGTTAATAGCCTATACATGTAGAACCAAAGAGTGAATGGTAGAACGTATGCTGGATTTTTCGATAAGAATAAACCGCTGTTTATAGACCAGAGAAAATAATGAACTTGTAATAATTTAATAAAAAGGTGACACGCGGTATAAAAATTACACAATAATCAAGATATTTCATATTTTTAAATACCATAGCATACTGGTGCTTAGCGATCTTTACTAGCACTCTGGCCCCGCGGGGTCATTGCTGGCACTAGGCCCCGAGCTTACCTAACGCCGCGACTGACTATATAGTAGCGAAAGTGATGATGTGTTTAACAACTGAATAATGATTACTGACTTTAATTCATCAAGCAAACGTACAAAGATACTTTTATGATAACTCATTAGGGTTTTTGAGAATTAAAAGAAAAATCCCGTAAAAAACACTGTTTTTCACTATCAATCCTTTATGTGCGGATTATAAATTATATAATGCTCATTATAATACGCATCGCACTACATTGCAGAAATATTTTTAAAAAAGAAAGATATTTCTCAAGTATTTAAATGATTTATAGTAAAAAAAAAAGTAATAAACAAGTAGACTCTATTTAAACGCAATTTCCAACAAAGAATTTCCGATTTTTTTTTCAAGACAATTCATTTAGATAACATTAAAAGTGATTTCAAATCAGTAATTCTGAAACTATACAAAAAAATAAATGACGTCATATCCCCTCACGCTACATCACACCAGGACTGTATCAATACAATGCACACTATGCAACAGTCTAACATTAGCATTCACAAAATGGGGAAACCATTTCTAGGTTACATTAAAAGTCATTTCCAATCAATAATTAAGAAAGTAAACAAAACAATTGTTATCTACAAATTGCTGCTAAAATTACGGGAGTCGAACAGGAAGAGATTTTTCAAAAACTCCTATTCCATTATTGTTCTAAATATTATTAGCTACCGCTTGGCTTTTGTTTCAACCCGATAGATGTTATGGTAGGCGAGAAATTGACAAAAAACTGATATTTTTTTGATTTTCTAGGAAATCAAGTAAACCTTTTCGGTAATTTTATTTGCCCGTGAATATTCTTAAAACCTCCTTAACACATTTGGTTCAGGAGTAGTTGCGGTTCAAACTCTAACAGACAGGATATACATTTCGGTTTCATATATTAATTATATAAACACAATGTTTCCAAAGGAAAATTGCGTTAAAAAAGCTACACCCATTCTGCCTGCAAAATATCAGTTGGATTTGATCACAGGAAAAGTTTATAAAAACATGTTTAATGTGCGCACCGCGAAACTGGCTATCAAACTAGCATTTAGCTTTACACATAGGGAATTTATATTTAAAAAAGTATCGTCAATATAATATGCACCGCACCGCGTGACAGGAAAACATTACAAAGGTTGTTCATTATAACCCGAACTGCGAAACTCAAGCATAAAAATTATGATGATACGTAAAGATAGACCGAGACAGTCTAAAAAATTCATGAATTTAATAACAGTACATTCGATTGATGTGAAATTTTGATAGATTATATTTTTATTGTTGGCACAAGTCTGCCTGCAAAATTGCAGGGAAAGTGTATAAAAAATTGATCCAAAATTTTATCGACAAGCAAGCAAACAATCTTGCACACAATCAAACAGACTCCACGAGTGAATATAAAGAATTTAATAAAAACAAATTAGACAGTGGCGTAAGGAGGGGGGGAGGGGGCAAATGCCCCCGGCATCACCTGTTTAGGGACAGAAAAGTCCTAGTTGTAAATTGGCTTCTGTTATTTGAAAGAGATTTTTGAAAAAACGCCACGCTTTTTATGAAATTAAAATAGAAACTAATAAAGAAATTAATGACAGAAATAAAGTAATATCCTAAAATATGAGAACAATTATCCTGCCATCGCGCGTCAGACTAGCCTAAGAGTCAGGCCACACGTCAAATGCTCGCAAGCATTCCATCAAACAAATGCACTATTTTTGTATTACTACGCTACCTCCATGTCACATGGTAAATTATTACAAATTACAGTTCAAAGTTCATCAATAGAGAATTGTTTATATTGACTACGATGTGTTATTAATTGATAAAATTTCTCGTAATCAACCAATATTTCAACATACTAGATTGTGCCAGGCGCCGTGGCGCCTGCGGCGCCCCCGTTTTTTGGGCGCCTACGGCGCCAACCTTTTTTTTAAAGACCACTAACTAACTTGTCCTTTTTTGATAGATTGTGCCGGGCGCCGTGGCGCCTGAGGCGCCCCCTTTTTTTGGGCGCCTACGGCGCCAACCTTTTTTTTAAAGACCAACTAACTTGTCCTTTTTTGATAAATACGAATTATTAAACTTTATGAAATGTACGCAAAGTATTTATTTAATAATAATAATAGGGGTTGTATTTTGCG
>MUZC01001151.1:706611-722481 GCA_002072015.1 Radix auricularia | reverse complement strand
AAAGACCAACTAACTTGTCCTTTTTTGATAGATTGTGCCGGGCGCCGTGGCGCCTGCGGCGCCCCCTTTTTTTGGGCGCCTACGGCGCCAACCTTTTTTTTAAAGACCAACTAACTTGTCCTTTTTTGATAAATACGAATTATTAAACTTTATGAAATGTACGCAAAGTATTTATTTAATAATAATAATAGGGGTTGTATTTTGCGTACCGATGCACACCAAACAATGACGTCATCGTATTAAATATTTTTACAGCGCTCATGATTTTTCAACTAAACTAACTGCTGTAGACTGTGGTACATCTCTTGAGCGTTACGTTACAAACATACCCACACCACTGGGCTATTATATATATAATTGTTATTAAAAAACATGAAAAATCTTTTTTAAAGGCTCTTAACAAGTAAACCATTTTTTTCACTTTTTAAAACCTAAATAGGAAAAGAAAATATAAAAAGCAAACTTCTACTACTATTAGTATTAGATATATAACTGTTAACTATCACTTGAAAAAAAATAAAAATTTAAAAATGTTTTTTAAAAATTTAACTAAAACTGTAAGATAATGTAACTGTCCTAATTACTAATTCTATAAAACTGCAATTCATGTGTTATTGTACTAGTATTATACACATCTATTGAAAAATACTGTGACCAAAATGATTCATATGCACTTAAAATTTTATTTGATATGAATGATGTATATAAACAGAACTGAATATAAATATTTCATTAATTAAAAAAAAAAAAAAAAAAAAAAGAAATGTATTATTTAATAATTTAAATAACAAATAGCAATTTATTACAGTTTAAGGCAACATGGCTTAATTATAATTCATTTTATTTACTTATAAAAATATTATATGTAATAAAAACACAACAAAACATTAAAATTTAATCTTAAGATGTATTCATATAACTTATAAAAAAACCACATTATTTTTATTTGAAAAAAAAATGAATGATATTATTATTTAAATGAAAGACACATAACTTTATTATTGAATATATTTTACAACTGCATTTGTGTAAAGATAAAGATGCTCAATTTAAGTAATTATGATTATGTATATCTATTTAAATATTATATAAAAATATTTAACATGTATACAGAATTTACAGGTGAACAAGTATTGTGTAAATTTAATTATTAGTTTTAACTTTTATAAACAGCAAAAAAATCATTTTGAAATCTGCAAATTTTTCAACAATACTTTAAATTATTGATTACAGATTTTTCTTTCAAACTGCTTAGTTTTTGTTAAAATGCTTATTTATTAGATATTCATCTTTTATTTGGTCTAATTAATTCACTACAAATTGGAGAAAAAACATTAATTGATATAAATTTAATATGGTTGGTAACTAGTTTCTAGTCATGGTAACTACTAAAATGATCTTTTGATGTTCCATGACTTAAAAATAGTTTAATTTATTTTACCAGTCTTGTGGTAGTATTGTAGCTAAAATTTATTAAAGTCTCTTAGATATGTAATATAAGAAAGAGGGACAAAAATGAGTAAGAATAGTAGTAAGGATTTTTTTTCTTTATAAATAATGTAACTAATTAAAAAAAATCTCTTGCTCCGATAATTTAGTAGAGTGACTTGTTATCAAATAGGAACATGCTGTCATCATCTAAATGACAGCCAGTGCTGTTGGATGTAGTATTTTCTTTCTGAAAAGCAATTTGCATATTGTTAACTATCTTTAAGAAAAAAAAATTTAATACTAAGTACTGAAAAAGGACATGTTGCTACTAATTTAAAAATATGTGAAAATTTACACATTGTTTTAGTAATTTATATTATATTTTACTATTTTATTGCTGTTCTCACTTAGATTAAGGTGACCATATTTTCCATGGGGTGAAGCGGGATGGGAACCGGGAGTCCCCCTTCCAAAAGTTTCTGGAGCAAAAAATCGGGACGTCTGGTCACTTAAGCAAGACATGAAGTCTGGTCACTTTTGTGGGACATGAAGTCTAATCACTTTAGTGGGAAATGAAGTCTGGTCACTTTAGAAGGACATGAAGTCTCGTGACTTTAGCTGGACATGAAGTCTGGAATCAGGACATCTGGTCACAATACGTATCGCTCTTGCCAAGTCACCTGAAAGCCGTATCAAGGAGGAAAATATAAATAACCACAGAAATGGATGCACCAACCGACTTAGCTAACAATAACCACAGAAATGGATGCACCAACCGGCTTAGCTAGCAATAACCACAGAAATGGATGCACCAACCAGCTTAGCTAACAATAACCACAGAAATGGACGCACCAACCGGCTCTGCTAACAATGACCACAGAAATGGATGCACCAACCGGCTTAGCTAACAATAACCACAGAAATGGATGCACCAACCGGCTTAGCTAACAATAACCACAGAAATGGATGCACCAACCGACTTAGCTAACATTAACCACAGAAATGGATGCACCAACCGGCTTAGCTAACAATAACCACAGAAATGGACGCACCAACCGGCTCTGCTAACAATAAAGCAATTAAAATTTATATAAAACTATCACTATTTTGATTATTTAATTAAGTTAAAAAATATTAAGTCATTCTTACCCCAAATCACAATAAACTTAATTGTATTTATTTTAGTAAATAAAGTATTGAAAAATGCGGGACAAACGGGCATCCCGTCTGGACTAGCGAGGGTCCATAGAACATGAGGTCTGAAATCAAGACTGACCCGCCTAAATTGGAACGTCTGGTCACCTTACTTAAATTATTATTGACCCCTCAATTTTGTTACTGACTATAAAGGGATATTATACACTCACAATTATATTAGGACACTGCAAAAGCAAGGTGTTAAACATTTACCATATTTTAGAGATCAAATGTATTGTTATTAAATTACATTACTTACTTACCAGGGTATTAAGATTTTCTTTTGCCCAAGCCACAGTACAACATTCACATATGGCAAGGTTTCAACCATATTCTATTATGTCAAAGAATCTCCACTTTGAAAAAAGAACACCTTCCATTTCCACTCCTCTATACCTAAATATAATTTTAAAAATTCATTTTTGTTGTTGTTAACAAAGTAAGTTATAATAAAAAATACTGTATGTGTTTCATCTTTAAAAACAAAACAACAGTAATTCAGCTCTAATGCAATAATTCAAAATATTGGAAAATTGTTATATTAACATCATTTTTAATTAGGACAGGTTCTAATTTTTAAAAATTTGTTTTGATTAACCAAGGGAAAATTAATAGATGAATCTATTACTTTATATTAATAATATCTTATAAGGCACATATAGATAACACTAAGTTCCAATTCATTACTTTGCAAAATCTGTGAAGTTGTGCTTATTCTATGACTCCCAAATTTTGTGGAATAAAACAAAAAATTCGTTTTACTATGCAAGTAATGTTAAAAATACCTTTAAGTTTATGTATGCACATTTAAATAATCAATAATAATACAAGGGGAAAGTGTGCTAGTTACAAATAATATAAATTATTAATAAATTGGACAAAAACAATTTAAATATTTTCTTTAATTTAAATTAAATTTTATTTGATCAAATTTTTAAATGAGCTATTTATTGTTAATTTCCACAGCCTTATCATTGACATAAATATTTTCAGAAGAGCTATTTGTATTTTAATATAAATCACCATATTAATTTCAGTTTTAATATTAATAACAAGACAATTATTTGTTGTTATTATTATTAATTCATACATTCCATATTGATAATATTTTATTTAAATATTAATAATTAATATGTTAATCTTGCATTTTCTGCATGAATGTATATTATTTCATAACAAAGTTTAATTTTCTGGGGATAACTTAGGTTTTTAATTTATGAAATACTTTATTATATTATATGTTGTATTTTTGCAATTAGAGTGAAACAGTGCTAATTTTAAAGGCTTATTATTGTCTAAGGTACTTTTTCAGCTCTTTAATCTGGGCAAATACATTAATTTTGTTTATAAAACACTCTGCTAGCTATATTTTTTAGCCTTGCTAAAATAAGTTTACTGAATGGAGGTATTTTGAAAAATATATTATTCATCTATTTTAATATTCTTAGAAGATCAAAAGAAAATTTCACTTTTTATTTCGTTACTAGATCTTAGATTCTTCTTTTGTTTGTTTGTTAGTGAGACAAATTTCATTTGGCATCTTACTGTGACAACCCTGTAAGTAGGGTGATAAATAAACACAATGGCTGCATTACAATTACAGTTACCACATTAGCTTTTACTATTATCTTATCTTATATGTTACAGACGCTCCTTCTGTAAAAAGATTATTGCGTCCTATGTATTTCTATGGTTTGTGTTTAGTCCTGTATTCTTACTAGAGTTTTAAATGATGATAAAGTGTTGGCTTTCCTGGTTTCCTCAGGCAACCCTTTTCACGCCCGAATTCCGGATGGGAAGAACAAAAACTTGTAATTGTATGTGTTTGTTCTTGCATACGGAATAAGAAAGGTGTTTTTATCTTTATGAGGGTTGTATTTAGTTATCTTTGTGTAGTATTTCTAAATTAGAATTAATTGTGTAATTACTAATTTACTCTTGGTTCTTCTATCCTCTCGTGTTTCAAGGTTTAATGATTTAACTAATGGTGTTACTCTTGCCAGTTTTGAATATTCTCCATTAATGAATATGGCAGCTCATTTTTGAATTTGTTCTAGCCTATTAATATTTTCTTTGGTAAATGGGTCCCATACAGAAGATGCATATTCTAGTATAGGTCTCACCAGGGTGAGGTAGCATTTTAGTTTTATATCTTTATTACATTTTACATTTGTAAAAAGTTTCTTTTTATGAAACCTAAGATTTTGTTTGATTTTTTAATAACTTCATTGACATGGGGATTCCAAGATCTCTTCTCATTTATTATGACTTCTAAAGTAGTTTGCTTCTTTAGTTTGGGTTAAATCTTTTCCAAGAATCATATAAATGAAATATTTTGAATTTATTTGTTTTATTTTTCTTTGTTACTCTTAGCAGTTGAGACTTTTCTGGATGGAAAGACATACTCCCGTTAGTGTCCCNAAGCGCTGTAATTTGTAAGAGCTAACATACAAGATACAATAATGCATTTAATAAATTAAAAACGTAATTTCTCAAGAGAATATTAAATTTTGCTTGCTGTGAAATAATAATTATATACTATACTATACTGTATACACTGTTTCCGACGACTTTGAATTACTATACGTGTCAAAACTGCAGAATTACCATTCATTTATAATTAATTACACATGAAATCATAACATATATATAATAATATATATATTTTCTTTACAAATTAAGTTATAATTTTAAATAATATAATAATTATTAACTTACCTTTATAATTTTGCAGTGTCTTGATAACTTGTTTTTTTAATCAGTGATCAGTAATAAAGTATTTCTTTTTCTAGTAGTAAGTTGTAGTAGTAGTAGTAGTCTGCTGAGCACTATGTTCACAAGTATGATCAGAGTATATGTCCGATTCAAATTTTGTCCTTTAAAGTGAAGCCGTCGCGTAGGTATTAATAGATTTGAAAGACTATTTGGTATGCTGATGATTTGTTTTCATTGTGAATAATCCAGTTTCATCTCTGTTTTCGGGCCCATTAAGAGGAACTGATGTATACTAATTCGACTAGACTAGAAGAAAGTGGCGGCCATTAAAATTTTGATCAGCTGCAAAGTCAAGTCACGTGATTTTTGTTTACGCCTTTAAAATCTGCATTCGCTAATAAAATAGTGCGTTTGCTCGATGGAGCCACACATGTATCGAACATGCGAGTGTGCGTGTGGCCTGACTCTAAACATTCACAGCTCGAGAATAATTGAACATTACAAATTTTGTCAAAAAATAAGCACCGACCTGTGCGACAGAAAAATATTAAAAGGTTGTTCAATATAAGAAGCGACGCCATAGGCTAGCACAAAACTGTATATTCTACATACATATATATAAAGGTTTTCTAAAATTCATTAATTAAATTACGGTATATTCTACCGATGTGAAATTTTGATAGGTCTTTTTTATAGTCTGTCTTCAAAATTTACGCTCGCTAGCTACGGGGAAATGGGTTCATATTTATACCGGTCATGTAAAAGTTTTTATAATTATAATGACAAGCTGTTGTATTATTATTCGTAGACCTTGACGTCCGCCAACCAATACATGTTAAAATTTAAGAATTCGTCAAATCATTTGAAAGTCATCAATTCTAGGCCTATAAGCAATAAATCATAAAATATTTGTAAGATAGAAAAACAGAACCAGTGAAAAATGATCAAGAAAAAAGTTTGAGATCTATGAATATTGTTTTGCAAAAACTAGCAAGCTTTAACTGGAATTAGTTACATTAATCTTAAATAATACTTGATAATATTCATAATTTTGAATTTGAAATTAGATTAGACATTTTTAAAAAATGGCTTCGTTATTCTTCTTACGTGTTACTGGGCTAAATTGTTTGTATTTACGTATTGAAATATCGTATCATTTAAAAAAATGGAAACAATAAAATGATGTGCAGTTCCCATTCATCTAAAAATATGTATTCCATTTTCATGCACGATAATTCAATTTTTATTTAGAAGTTGGTCCAGGGTATATATATCTTTATATATACACACACACATACATATATATATAAACAGAGAGAGAGAGAGAGAGAGAGAGAGAGAGAAGGGTGGAATAGAGAGTCTCCTTATTTTAAAATCAAGATAAGCGTTAAAAACTTTAAAACACAGTTGATGGCAGTAGAGTTAAGTGAAACATTCCCATGGAAACCAAAGAAATAAGAAAATTAAGTATGTGTGGTAGGCTACATTGTTATTTTACAGTGTACACTTTTAGAAATAACAGTCACCACATTATTTTTGAATCATCAGCCAACTTTACGGATTTCCTCATGTTATCGTTTCCTTCTGTATGTTATGATGTATTCTGGGTAGCACATACTCTTGTCATACACGACAAACTCTCTAAAACAAACTCTCATGTCATCCGGTGAGCCATCCAGTGTAACAGAATCACAATGAAGATGACTGACATTTGCGCATAGGTCACTTTGGCACTTAGCACAAGGGGGTCGCTTCAATTTCGAATTCAGGAAAGCTTTAAAAGGTAAGAGAAAACGAAGAAGGTTTTATTAAAGTAGGATTCCAAATTTTGTACCACATTTTAATGTCATAAAAGCATAAGAAAACATAACTTAGTTAAGTCCCATAACAGATGGTAGTAGAGGTTCTAATGTTTCAATTAGAATTAAAAAGGGACTTGGTAAACTTTGTGGGTGCCCCGACTTTCTTCCAGGTCAGCGGCGGACTGTCTTAGCTATAGTCATTCATCATTTTTATTGTGGCTTTGCGTGGGGTCGCTTGTGAGGCGAGCGCACTATTGACTTCGCTATCCAGCCGTGATCATATTATTTACCGTACAAACAATAGAGTTTGAAGAATTCACCAGACATTGTGCAAAGACTAAGTACTTTATGAGTAAATATATAAAAGATAGATAAAAAGATTTTCCTATAACATCTGGAATCTAAATTAACCCAAAACGTAACATGTATTACAAAATTACCCAATTGACAGATCTACGTGTCCTACTTGGTAAGAGTATTGATATTAGTCAATCAAAAATATAGTTTTATATATAAAAATGTGTAATCTCTTGGTAAAAATAGGCTGCCCTATACATCTGCTTAACATTATCAAGCAATTTTACGATAACATGCAGGGCACCTCAGAAGATTTTCCAGTAAGTAGTGGAGTAAAGCAAGGCTGCGTGCTGGCACCAACAATATTCGCAATATTCTTCTCCATCTTACTCCAGTATGCCTTTAAGAACAACAGCGAGAGGATATACATACACACCAGAGATGACGAGAGATTATTCAATATTGCCTAGCTTAGAGCCAAGATCAAAGCAAGGAAGATTTTGATGCTTGAGCTCTTATTTGCAGACAATACCACCATAACATCTCACTCAGCAGAAGGAGTGCAGAACCTTGTATCCAGCTTCTCCGCTGCCTTCAGAGACTTTGGCCTGACCATTAGCATGCTGCCTCCCGCCCCACTTTCAGCACTGACGACTGCAACCTGAATATTGTTGACAGTTTTTTCATAATTGGGATCGAACATCTATAGCGACCTCTCCTTGGAAGGTGAGATAAATGGAAGGATATGGAAGGCCGCAACTGTAATGGCCAGACTGTACAAAAGAATCTGGTCCAATGTCAAACTTACACCACGGACTAAGCTGCAGCTATACCAGGCCTGCGTGCTTGGACCACCTACACAAGACATGAAAGAAGGCTCAATAGCTTCCACCTCAGTATCCTGCGTCGAATCCTAGACATTAAATGGCAAAGAGAAAGTCCCCAATGCAGATGTCCTGGCTAAAGCAAGCATGAGTAGCATTCCAGCCACATTGAGTGAAAGACGCTTTAGATGGCTTGGACACGCCAAGATAATGCAAACTGGTCGCAAACCCAAAGATGTGCTTTACAACGAGCTGGCGACAGGGAAAAGGTCGTTTGATTGGCTTTGTCTCAGATACATGGAGATGTGTAGAAGAAACATTAAAACAGCCAACATTGACATTAAAAACTTGGAAAACAAGGCAGATGATATGTCCACGTATCAGGCTATAATGATAAAAGGATCACTAAGAGCAGAAGATCAAATCAGGGCGGAAGTATTTGCAAAAAGAAAGAGGAGGAAGGCCAGGCAACTCTGCCCCACTGCATAGTGTGTGTGACTTGCAGAAGAGACTGCCACCCGAAGATTTATCTCATCAGCCATACCCAGAGATCCAAATAATAAAGATAAATCTATCGTCTTTCGTTGATGGACACAATGAATACAGAGGAGGCAAGTTAAAATATTAACATTGCTAGCCCGTGTCGTAATTAGAGCATTGGGGCCCCGGGTGGCTTTGCGTCTTTGGGGGCCCCATCATTTTGACGGATGGCGTATTCAAATAATATTCAATGGATTTTTAAATTTGGACCCCCGCTTCCTTTGCTACGCCACAGTTGCCAGCGTACTTGATGTAAACAAATTTAAAATGGGATGAAGTGCTATATGAAATTTTTAAAAATGATTTGATTGCATATTTTGTCAGGTAAATTTAACAAAATAGATGACACAAAAATAAAGAGCCAAGTAGGTATAACTCATAAGGCATTAAATTTTAACTCAGAAGGGCAACACAATACCTACATAATACAACACCAAGGTCGACATAGGGATAAAAACCTGTTTTGTTACCTTATGCAAAAACAGACAAATACTAATTCTCTTTCTTCCTGTTTGTAAATTTCGGCGTGGAATCGGCTGAACAAACAAACCAGGAAAACCAACACCCTATCAGTATTCAAAGCTCTAAAACAAATTCAAGGCTAAGATATAAGCCATGGATAAGCAAAACAAACTATCTACGCCTATGTAACAGCTAGTTGCTTTTACCAATACTAAATGATTTACCACAAAATAAAACCTAATTTTCCGAGACTGAAGTAAAGTTACGCAGAGGAGGTGCTACAGATTATTTTGCTGGGTGAAAATATTGTATTGCAGCCATTTGGAAAAGGATTAGAAACGCTTTGCAATAAAACTACTATTTAAAAAAATGAGTTTAGCCAAATTAGAGGCCTAAGAACCTTCATTTTTGTGCGATTAGTCTCATACTTGCCATACACACGATTTTACCTGGTAATTGGAATATCTATCACGCGAATACGGAGTGCTTTGGTACACACTAGAATGAGATCAAACGGTATTGATGTGTCGGATAAGAAGAATCTCTTCCATTTTAATTTTTTAAAAAATCTTTCCGTATGAGTTGCAACCGTAACCGGTGCAATACTTGTCCATATGTGGTTGAAATTAACAAAATCTCTTTTCCTCTTGAAGAATTCATAATAAAGAAGGATTCAATTTCATAAGTCGCAACCGGATTTATGCAATTTTTTAAAAGAGTAGTAATAAATTTTATATAGGTGAGACAGGTCGTCGTCTTGGAGATCGGGTTAGAGAACACCTGTACGATAAAAATAAACAGGATCAATGTTCTGTCTAAACATTTTAAATGTTGACCATGACGGTATTTCGGATATTGCAGTTACTGGTATTCTATATGCAAGCAATACCCATGATAGGGTCCACATGGAAAATTTACCTATAAAACTATTTTGTTTTCGTGGGCTCCATATGGCATTAACCAATTCATAATTTTACCTAACCGCAAAATCATTTTCCCGTTGTGGTTTTCAATGTAACTTTAGATACTTAAACTTCCTCCTTTTCCCCATATCCTGTGTCCTGATATGTGTTTGTTTTCCTTTTCTTTTCATTTTACATAAATAGTTTATGATATAATATTTCAAGACTTATTTAAGTACCCATTTCATGTTATTGTACTGATGAGGGCATAAGCCGAAACATCTACTGTAGTAATAGTTTATAAAGAAAGCTCACATTTATTGTCTTCTTGCATAATTAGTTGAGTATTTTGTATTTCACTCACCCTTTAAAGGTCTATCTTTTGATTTAATGAAAATTGAGAAGTTTTCAAACGCAATAAATTCACTATGGATTTGTTCTAAAACATTTCTTTGTAAAGTGCTTAATCATGTACCTCTTTGCATCCTTTCGTGATCCCTTGTGATGACGTAAGTGTTTCCAAGTAGGGCTCGCATTAGAAACATTTTTAGTTCTTCACCTGGAGCTGTTCGCTGCTCCTTTTCATCTGTTATAAAGAAAAACAAGATAGAAATGCACTTCATTCGGACGACATACACCATACTTAAAATAAACGAATGTAAATTAGCCATGCAATTGTGTTTGAGTGTGTGGCTCTGATGCTTATCTTCTGAATATTCTCATCTCATCGATAAAATTTGCCAATGCTAAGATCCCCATGTTCGAGGGCTAGAAAGATCGTTGGTTCTGAATTGACAGAAATCTCACAGAGATTTCTTCCATTGGGTGATAAGTGATCGTTTCTGTTGTCTGAGCGCCCTCAGGAAATAGTGTCTTCAACTCAACAAAAGAAAAGCAAATAGCAGAAACCAAATAAATTAAAACATTTATATCTGCCCGTAACTAACCTAAATTAAAACCGATTTAATTTTTAAAAATCAACGACATCAATTCAGTAAAATAATAATTGTTACCTGTATACTGGTCAGACTTGAGTGATTCCTCTCCCATGTACAAGCCATTTCCAAGCATCGCGTTTGTGCACAGTTTAGGATCAGGGCCATGTTGACATAAAGCTTCAATAAGAGATTTTTTTGTTCCATGAAAGAAATAATGTTCATTGACTTCATAATATAGTTGTTCTTTTAAAGTGCTTGGAAGTATTTCAGTGGTTTTTACCTGCCCCCTGGGTAAAGTTTTACTGAAATCATCACACAGCTTTTCAAGTGCGCCATATTTTTCAAATAAATTTTTTCGTGTCTGGGCATAAAGCTCAAAGAGAGCAGGGTTCTCAATCCTTTCAACATTCAATACCTCACATTTTGTACCTTCAGACAAACCTCTGGCATCTTTCCCGACACCTGATTTACTTGGGTCCCATGTTTTTTCAAACACGTCAATAATAGATTTTTTTGTTTCTTTGTCAACTGGTACTATTATTTCATGCCTGCTTTCCTTACACAAAAATTTAAACTTGCGCGTACCCAGGAGTCGCTTCAAATAACTTGGTTTTTTACAAAACGTCCAATAAGATGGACATATTTCTGTTACGTTTGCTGCATAATGTAAAAAGTCCTTAGTACCACGAGACGGTGCATCAGTTGCTGACAGGCTTTTATTTTTCATAGCCGATTGAAAGTTACTTATCTCAACTGTTATGAACTGTTTAATTTCTTTTACATGTTCAATAAATCCTTTAATTACAATTTTCCTGTCACCAGTTTCCGCCACTGTTGATTTCCGAATTAGCACTAACTGATTTTTAGCCTTCTCTTCAATCTCTAATTCCAAGACTGATATCATCATGTGTTCAAACTGCACGGTGTACAAACACTTTCTTTTGATAAGGTCAGTTAATTTTTGAAGTGTTTTTTTGGGTTCATCCACTTTGGCCATAGTGACTGAGATTTCTAAGTCACCAGATGTAACCAAATCTAATATCTTTTTCTTGTCTGGATTTACAACACTTTCATCGTCACTAGTGTAAGAAATTTCAAGTGTATCTGATGAATACGCCTCTAGGCTC
The DNA here is from genome assembly GCA_002072015.1 of Radix auricularia. Taxonomy (NCBI): domain Eukaryota; kingdom Metazoa; phylum Mollusca; class Gastropoda; family Lymnaeidae; genus Radix; species Radix auricularia. The sequence continues at coordinate 710,246 of MUZC01001151.1, read as the reverse complement.
TGGCATGCAACAGCTGCAAGGGAGTCAAGCATTTCCTGATCGTAAGTCACATTGACGACATTAATTTGAACTTGATTCGATTTCACATATGAGTGAACAGTGTCTATCATTATCTGCGAAATGCATTTTGTTGGGAATTTGAACAACCTTCCATGACCTAAAGTAGGAAGTGAGACAGATTTTGCCCCCATTCTGACAGCTTCGTCAAGTACATTAAATATGATATTTTTTAATTGATCGGGGAAGTGGGATTCATTCCAAGTGCTTAAAATTACGCAAAATAGAGCCAAGCACGATGACAAATGGGGAGAAAATGGGCCTTTTACGATACGAATAGGGGAAAAAGTGTGTTCATCAAGTGTTCGCAAACATTCATTCAGCAGAGGACATGCATTTAGAAAAGCCTTTCCGACTTGCGTCTTTCTTAAATTGACAGATTCATCCAACACACAGACAAGAACATCTGATTTTTCAAGTATTATATTTCCCTTTTTCAGATGAATTCTACATGATTTCTCCACAGTGAAAATTCGCGGCTCACCTTTGGAGATTTGATTTTTACATTTAAAACAAGACTCGAGCGGCAGCTGTAGTTTTATAAAACACTTTTCTTTCTTTTAAAATTCTTTAAGAGTGCTGTCCATTTTGTTTGTTTTGAGCCCTAACATCATAAGTTTGATATCTTCAATGCGAGAGCATTCACCTTCAAAATCCATTTTTCGAGTCATAATATTATCAACAAGTGACTGTAGCGAATGTAACACTTCATTGACTGTTTTATTTTGACCAGTAAAATAGTAAACCAATCGACCTTTCTCGAAATCCTCATCTAATTTCCAGTCCCTAACGTTTTGGAAAATGCAATGAATTTTATTTGATGGGTGCATACGGATGTAAGAAGCAGCATTACCCTGAATAACGAATGTCTTGGTAACTTCACTAAATTTTTGAACCACTGCATTAACTTCTTGTGTTGATAGCAGCGTATGGTCTTTGACACCTTCGATAAAAATTTCATTTTGGTCTACACTCCAAGAAACTTTGACTACAAGCTTTTCCTCTAAATTTTTCTTCAAATTTTTTATTTCATTCAGAGGTGTCTTGCCTCTGTCTATCCTGAACTTAGAGTTTAAAACTTCCCTAAGTTGTTTGGCTACTTTGTTCAAGGATTTTATATTTTTTGATGCGAGTAGAAGCTGGTTATTTTCAATGCAATAAGCTACATTTTCCGGTTTTGTTAGATTTTCTATGAAAATTTTCCCCTTATCTTCTGTTAATAAAACTGATAAACAGTCCAGTAAATCAAGTTGTTCTGTCTCAATTTCTCTCAATTCTATCAACATATTTAAATATCGGTCAGAGATATCTTTTTTCTCACCTTCAAAAACGGCTTTTCTGTCAGGTTTTATGAAATCGACCCTACAATTGTCGTATGTGCCAAAATGTTTCTTTAATAGGAGAAATTGTGCTTCGTTTATTGCCAATTCTTTATTTCCTCTGGGTGGAATGTTTGATTCAGAACACACAGAAGCTTCAACAACATTTTTTAAAGCAGGTGTGTCAACAGATTCAAACTTAGACTTTTTCTGTTTGAGATTATTTTCGCATCGCTCTTTATCTAAAACATCTGAATATCCATTGGTTTCGCAACCCGTAGTTTTGTTGTTCCCCTTCCTAAAACTAGTTTTCCTATTCAACTTGCTTGCGTTTTCCGACATATTTTCAGTAGTAGACTCTGCGTATGTGTTATTATCATCGCTTCCAGTAATACATGAACAGCTACTTTTATACCTGTAATTATTTTTACTTCTATGATATTTTTTGCTTGGTCTCTTAAACATTTCTTGATCTCTGTAACGTGTTGGATGGCTCTTGTCCCCATAATTCTCTCGTGATTCTTGCTCACTATAACGTTCAGTGTCACTTTGGTCTCCACTGCTCTCATCTGATTCTCGTCCAGCACTTACTTTTTCATAAAGTTTCTTTTCCCTACCGTCATCTGACCCCGATTCACTTTCCGAAGAGAGCCCTGCTCTAAATTTAGACGTCATCTTTCTCTGAGATCGCCCCTTACCATGGACACTTTTATCGTGGTTTAACCGCTTTTCTAGTAAATCATGGAAGTTGTAGTAATACGGTTGAATTCTAATAGTAACACCCCGTACAGGTTGGTGCTTCCCTTTTTTATTTAATTTCTTTATGCCTGAAAAATGAATAAAAAATAAATAAATAAGGATGGGTAATTATTTTCGTTTATTCAGAGAATATTATTTCGATAAAAAACACATATATTTTTAACAATGAATTTAAAAAAGGACTATTTTCAAAAATTCCATTATGTCATATATATACTTAATCCATTTACTAATTAACGGAATAAATCAATTGTTTTAAATATGGTACTTATATCAATTAAAATTTAAAGATTAAAAAGTGTAAGTTAAAATATTTTGAGAAAAGAATGTATATGACAAATTATTTAAGCTTAAATCTGTCAACAAATGAATATTAACTTAAATGTTTGTCGTAAGAGAACGCTTAGAATATTTACCAAATAATGTTTATTTAAAAAAAAATTAATTGATTAATAAATTAGATACCAAAGTAAACCATACATTACATTTCTCAGATCCAGGCTTGAAACGAACGATTCCCAGTTTATATTTCAGAAACAATCTAATATTTGATATGCAGCCTTTCGCACACTTGAATTGTTGCTCGATGTATGTTTTTAGAGACGCCTTGTCCAGTAGGTGAGGATTGATATCATAAATCACCACAGCAAGCTCATCAAATTCTTCGACTTTCAACAGTTCCATAGTTCTGCCCTCGAGTGTTAGCTTCTTAACTTTTTTGAAAGCTGCTTTGAAATCTGAAAGAAAAACACGGGACAGAGGTGACCTGTTAAACTTTTTTTTTCTTTTTTTTTACTTTTTTTTTTTTGCCCGACGGTAGGTTAATATACGACACATTAGGAAGAAAAAAACTCGTTTAGTTAACTATATAATTTGCATTTAAAGAATGGGAGCTATTATAAAAAGTCCATCAATAAACTATGCAATGAGTATTAAATAAGTACTAAACTTTTAACTTGTTCAAGATATATATAACAGTATTGTTGACACTCAAAGGTTCGTTGGTCATTGTGAAAAGTAAAAATACACCTTATGTGCAGAGTTGTACAGTATCCATTTTTTTCAAATTTATAGAAAATTTCCTGCTCGGTAATTTTAAACTGCTGCGCGGTGTCTGTCAGATATATGCGCGGTACCCCAGATTAAAGGGAACATTGGTTGACATATGTAAATAGTTCAATAATATTGATAGTCATACAAGGTAATTCTTTATAAAATTAGCCTTTTTACTGAGCTATTCACTTGGCCATTCACTCCCATTAATCACTCTAAAATTAACGCATGGCATTTAGAATAGTATGAGAATCTCCTTATCAATCTAGAAAAAACTTCACGGAAGCCAAAGAATAACAAATAGAGAGACAGATAGATAGACAGATAGATAGATTCATAAATAAATAGATATATAGATAGATAGATAGACAGATAGATAGATTGATAAATAGATAGATATATAGATAGATAGATATATCTATGACTATATGTATGTATATATATATA
>MUZC01001151.1:689792-706441 GCA_002072015.1 Radix auricularia | reverse complement strand
TTTTTTTACTTCCCTTGAAATTTTCAGTTTAATGATGTCATAATCTTATTTTTAGCTTAATCAAAATTATCAATTAATTATTTGGTAAATTTTCAACAGTTAACGATTAAATTTAAATTAATCGATAACACCCCTAATATATATATATATTAGAGAGAGAGAGAGAGAGATAGAGAGAGAGAGAGAGAGAGAGAGAGAGAGAGAGAGAGAGAGAGAGAGAGAGAATAATTCCAGAAGCTTTTTATTGGTCTGCTTATTTTCGTTAACTCTATAATTAAATTAATAATAGGATATATTATATAATTGCACTTAAATAGTTAGAAACCTTTTTTTACGTGTAGAATAGTAGCGTTAAGCAAAAACCATTTTTGAATTATGCCATTAAGACAGTGTTTCTCAATCTTTTTTGGGTAACGACACACTAAGAATATTCAAGAATTTTCGCGATACACAAAAATAATTTTAACTTATTTTATTAAGCAGATAACATTTTTTTACATACTACTGTGAGAAATAATTGTAATGGACGTTTTCTTCTTGACTAGAAACTTTTTATTAAAAAGGTGCCCATGGCAAAATTTAAAAGTTTTTTTCGGAAAAAAAAAACATGAAAAAGATGCAAATATTATTAACTTACCTCAAAATTCTACACGAGACCCGAAAAAAAACTTGAATGTTGAAAAAAAAATTATTACTTTTATAATTTTAATTTTGTAGCTTTGTGGCAGGTCCTCGGGGAGGTTCCCACGGAGGCGAAACGTGGGGTAAATGAACCTGATAGAGTTACTGTTAGACCTTAACTCAAAGTTTTATTCTAATTACAATTGATATTTTCACGGGAAGTTTAGGAACTAGCGAGTCGTTTTTAATTTAGTAATTTTTCATCATCAAAATAAAATTAAGGCAAAGGTTCACATAAAATGGGATGCAGTAATTAATTTAATTATTATTTTAACAGATAATCTAATTATGTTGGCATTTTAAGCAAGTTAAGATAAAATTATGTTAACTTGCTTAAAATTCCGGTTAAGTCTCCTTTAAAACAATACTTTAGATTCCAATCTCTTACCGAATGAAAAACATGAAGCCAACTACACCGCAAGAAAGAATGAAAAAGAAAATGTCGTACCCAGACGCCAACCGAATCTAACGTCCTGCCCCACGCGAAACACATGTAATTACTAATTATATTGTTAAATTCTTTTTTTAAAAAACATGTTCTTTTGCTTTATTTTAAAATGTTATAATAACTTCAGAGCTCAGAACCCTAACAATTTGAAATATTTTTACTAAATCTCGCGACACACCTAGAAATCTCTCACGACACACTAATGTACCGCGACACACAGTTTGAGAAACACTGCATTAAGATAAGAAGGAAAAAGAAAAAAAACACATTTTATAACGATTTTCACAAGCCTACCATGAATATGCTGACTCAGTGAGAAAAGAGCCAATCCACATGAAATATATGCAGATTGCACTTGGACATCTAACGTAGCTTCTATGTATTCAGTCATAAGCGCCTCGCCATACGAATCAGGAATTTCCTGTAGGAAAATTGAAATATGCATCGACATGTTTGCGTTTCTTTCTTATACATGACATATATAAATCCTTTATATTAACTCGTTACGTCAGCTTGATTGTTTGTTTGCTGAAAAATTTTGAATCAATTTTTAACCCACCTCCAGGTATGCTACCGAGCTGAAATTTTGTAGGTTTACTCGTGCTGACGTTAAAAATGATATATCAAAATTTCAGATCGATCAAGAGTATTTTAATTAAATTAATGAATATTTAGGTTATCCGTATGTATCTCGATGTAGCGTGTAAATATTTGTGCTAGAGTTTCGAGGTGCATATTATATAGAACAAACTTTTAAATATTTTTTCTTTCGCGCCGTGCGGTGCGTATTTTATGAACCATACTTTAAAAAAAAAATATATATTCCCGATCTTTAAATCTTTACTTTAGTCTGTCACGCGATGCGCATTATATTAATCCTTTTCTATGACCGCTTTCCCGTGATCAAATAGCCAAGAGCTGAAATATAGCAGGCCTACTGTAGTAGTTGTTTTTTTTTACTATAAACTTATATTTTTACTTATATATTTGAGACAAAATCATAACTAAACATTTGGAGTTTTGGATAGTCGTGGCATCCATGTTATAACGATTATTCTTTTAGTTATAAAGGATTTATGGTCAAAAGCTTTGTTGTTTATGGTTTTAAAATTTTTTATATGATGATAAAATATTGAATATTATTCTCATTTCATAGCTATGGCCAGATGGCAAGTGTTCCAAATAGTGACTGTATCAAAACAGCGACCGTCAAAACGGCGACTTCAAAATTTTGACTGTATCAAAACAGCGACGTCAAAACAGTGACCGTCATAATAGCGACTTCACTGCAAGGCTATTCTTGTCCAACCGTTCACCTAACCGTGTGGTTCTAAACTTCTTTTCAGTGCATATCCTTTTTAGTGGTAAATTTAACATTCAAAATAACTATTTCATGCCATTTTTAATTTTTAATAGATAATAATATTAAAATATATTATTATTATTATTTTTTTAATAAGAAGAAAAAAAACAACAATTTTACGAGGGTAAAAACGAGGGACGAAACATTCGAGGATCAAAATGTCCTGTAAGCGAACTGTCTCTAGCTTAAAAAAGCAGCCACACGCCACCTCTGCCCCTACCACCACAATCCCCCTCAATTATTCGATTGCATCTATGTTAGCTAATCTCTATCGAGCTTTCTGCAAACTATATTTGACTGAGGTAATAGCAGTTATATTTTTTATTTTTAACAGAATTTAAAAAAAAAATGCATCCCGAAAATGTGTATACATTCTTTACAACACCAACATTTATTTAAACACACCTCCAGTTGATTGTATTTAAATTTGTATTGTCCCTTGTCTAAAAAAATCCTACATGGCTTATAATGTCATCCTTTTCTTGATTTTATAAACTCCATTGTAGGCTAGGTACGGTAAGTTTTATCAAACATTAACGCAAGCAATAGAAAAAAGTCGCTAGTTTGATAGAGTCGCTTTTATGGTTCAGTCGCTATTATGACGGTCGCTGTTTTGACTGTCGCTATTCTGCCATATGCGCTGCCGGATGGTAGATAACGAACTGACATCAAATGAAATGTATATAGCTTCTCGCAGTCATAAAATATTTGACGTTTACAAAATTTAAATTCTATTGTTTAATTTTAAAAAAATCGCTATTTTGTCTTGGCTGTATTAAGTTGTTCATAGTTCTAGTTAGGATCATTCTTTAACTAAGGCAGAGGGGATCGTCTTTTGGCTTTGATTTGTAGCTGCTACATATTCTGACTGAAGAGTTATCTAAGAGATTAACTCCCAAGCAAAGGAAGTCGAGATCCATTTAGGATCAGCTGTGACTTTATTAAACAGACGAACACTTTTAATGATCAGAAACCTAACATCGTGTAAGGAGATTAGCGTTTTTAACGTGAAACACCCCACGAAAAGTTCAAGTATGATCTTAAAAAACAAAACCTTAAGGAAATTACTTGTATTGTTTTTGAAAGAAAATTTGACATTCAATGCATATTTTAATTTCTTTATCGGAGGATTTCCATTTTGTATAAAAACAAATATAATTGTGATTTCTAAGTTTAATAAAAAAAATAAAGGCGTGGTTAAGAAGATATTTATTAAAATCGACAATAATAAAAGAAAAGAAATTTACAAAGATTTCCACCAATCGACAAATACAAAAGGAATATTATTTCCCCTGACGCGCTACTCTTTAAATCAACATTAAAAAAATAAAAGAAATAAAGTTTAAAAATGTAAGCCAAATTGTAAGTTTTAACAAGCGCTAAAAACATTATTCAAACTTACATCCAGTACTACTATACTCCTATCCTTAATTTATTGTTGACGTCAAAGAAGTAGCATCGATGCTTGGACAAATTCAGATGCTCTTGGTAAAAGTTACTGTCTTTATCTAAGAGGGAGAAAATTAAATTTCAATCCAATTCATACTGTAACAGTACACTCTTTAAAATAAATCATGTCTTTTGTTGAAACAATTTTATCAAATTTATGATGAACAACCAATGTTTAAAACTTATTTATTTTAGTCATTTTCAGGTAACTAGAAAGTGTAATGTCATTGTCCACAAAAACTTCAGAGTTGTGTTATTCATGTAACTAAAACGTATGGGGTGCGAATATAAGTGTTGTTAGCAAATAGCAAAGAAATGACACTTGGCATTATCGCCGAATTTATTGATTTAAAGTTTTGAGAACTCATATATCTAATCCTACATTAAATGAAATATATCACAATAAATGCGTCTCCAAATATTTACTTTCATCAGAATCAGTGTCTAAGTGTTTTAACTCACGTGTTTCGTCAGTTGCGATAGCCAAGGACCGTTCTCTACATCCCTACTCTGAGTTGTGGCAGTCAGGGGATTTCGTTGGTAGCTTATAGAACCAATCTTTGCCCGATAGGTGCGTCCAGTGACAGAATAAAGAAATTGTTGGAATTTCATTTGGAGGTTTTCGTGCACGGCCTTCCTGGCCTGTCTTATATACCTGGCAGCGTTTCCTCTATTTCTTGAGTAGCTGCTCCGTTTCGTATATTTGAGTGCTAGGAGGCAAGGCCGTTGGCTGCCGATTCCAACTAGGAGCTGTGCCAAATGCCAAACGTTATGAGTTCTGCTATTTGCGTACCCTTGTAACGCGCTAGATGACCTCTGATAGCCCTCTGTCTTATTTTAAGCTCGTCATAGAAGAGCCTCTTAAGGAGCCGATGGTCTATCAAGTGCATGCATTGTCACTCTACAATTTTATTGGAAAATAATAATAAAATAACTATCAAAACATTTAATATTAACGATAAAGACATTTTAAAAGATTTTTTTAAATAAGAAAAAAATTATATTTCGATGTAAATAGAAATCAGGAATACCACTAAAACATATTAACCATGGGTTTTGGGTGATCATAAAATACAAATCTCTGTATATGAAAAATTATAGTTGATTTGTCTACTATAAAAACTTTTTTTATGCTCCATCGTCTTCTATCAGAAACCAAGAAGCCTGCTAGAGACGACGCTACAGTGAACCCCGGCGCCACTTTAACCGTCCGTTCCTTGGATGCCCACGAATGTCAATTAAAGGTCATTGATTGTAACCTTTTGATTCTGAGGGTATGAGTTTTCATTCGAATTGGGTTAGTTTCAATAAGTTTCAGCTCAGTTTGACATGTGGGAATCTGCTTGAACTTAAGTATCAAAGGAGTCACTGTTGACACTATGAAAATGCAAATGAAGATTGTCATCGGATCGGCGGAAATTAAGATAGGTTGTAGTACAAAACTATACATTAATTACGAAAAGGAAAGTTGATCAGATTTGAGGTGCAATATAGATGTTAGATTAAGGTAAATTCCTGTCAGTCTACCAATCACGAACTTTGTAATGTCTACTGGAATATAGATTACAAAACTATTTAGAATTTGTTTACGGCATTATAAACAACAAACAAACAGGTAAGTTATTCACTTTCCAGATAACTGTTGAAAAATAATTAATTATTTTTGTTAAAATAAATGTACACATAAAACCCTCATTCCGTACGCCAGGATCTGCAGCCCTTCCTAGACGCCACACGTCTTTCTTTTTAAATCCTTCTCCGTCTTGTCTGTCTTTGGCGGACGGAAAAACAAAAGTCAAAATGACCCACTTCCTGAAATCCTATGGAGCTGAATTTTTGCGCATATACTTGTGTCATATACCAATGTATTGTAGGAAAATTTCATTTCAGATCAATCGAAAGTGCCATATTAAACTAATGAACTATCTCTATGTATCTATATGTAGCCGTCTGTTTCAGTTGACCTCACACGGCTCACTGCATTTCACTCCAGCCTTCGATGATCACATCCCGTGTTTTACAGCAAGGGGAGATCAGTCGCGTTTAGTCTGTAATTGTTTGTCGCGTGGTGCGTATTATATTAAGCTTAATCAATACTTTTAGTTCTACAGCAACACTGATACCCTAACTGTAAGGGTATTCAAAGGCGACGTTGGCTTTACGATAACTAATGTCTATAATACGCCCAGGAACCCAATGACGCTTCCAATGGGGGAAGACGTCACACTAAGTCGTACAATAATAGCAGGAGACTTTAATGCACAGTCTCCAGACTGGGGCTACACCGAGCGGAATGCGTCGGGCCGATATATCGAGGATATCTGTATTGGCACGAACCTGATCAGATTACAAAACGAGCACAGCGAGCCGACGCTGCTGCACACGGGATACAGCACGGAGTCCCGCCCAGATCTAACGCTAATCTCAGCGGACCTAGAGTCCAGGCATAGACTGGAGGTACTGAAAGAGGTTGGAAGCGACCACCTCCCAATACTGATTGAGTTTGTGCTTGGTGCGGATAAACCTCGATTTGACAGAAGGCATTGGCAATTCCGCAAGGCCAATTGGCGAAGAGACGAGGCCGAGAGCGAGACCAAGCTCGCTCTGCTGGACGTTGCAGGAGGCAACGTGGATGAAACCTACGAGAAGTTTATTGGTACAATCCTCGGGATTGCTAGACGTACGATCCCGAGGACAAACGGGAAACAGAAATTCAGGCCCTACTGGGACAGGAGCCTGAACGATTTGGTAAAACGAAGAGTGAAAGCACGGAAAAAAGCTGCCAAGCTGAAGACGCCAGAAGCTCGTAGGGCGTACAACAGATTGACTGCCGAAGTCCGTGTTGCTGTCGAAAAGGCGAAGAAGGCCAAGTGGGTCAATACGTGCGAAAAACTCGACCTTGCAGATGGTAGAAAAGTTTGGCGGCTAATTGATGCATTATCTGGTGCGGGCAAAGATAAAAACCCCAACCCTTTGACGACGACAAAGGGCCAACGAGCAAGTGAAACAAAGCGCGTACGGGCGCTGAATAAGCACTTTGCTCAAGTGAACAAAAAAAGGTGCCAGATCGGACTTTAGCCAGACTATCGACCAAATGCGAAAGGAGGGCTCCAGGAGACAAAGCAAGGGCCCCCAACTCGAGGTTTTCGAAGCCCCTTTCACGATGACAGAGTTGCAAACCGCACTCAACAAATGCGAAGCTGGCAAAGCACCAGGGCCAGACAAGGTTCACAATGAAATGCTCAAACATCTGGGCAAGACAGGCCGAATAAAACTATTGAGTTTTATCAATCGAACCTGGACTACAGGCACACTGCCGAAGCTGTGGAAAAAGGCCATAATTACCCCAATACGTAAGGAAGGGAAACCTGGCGAACACCCGTCCAGCTACCGGCCATTTCCCTCACGTCGTGTGTGGGAAAGGTAGCAGAACGGTTAGTGAACGCACGGCTCTATTGGTACCTCGAGAAAACGATAAGGTGTGGCGTGGAGGGCTTCTATACAAATTACAGCAGTTAGTTGTCACTGCTAAAATGTAAAGCTGGGTAAAATCGTTCCTCACGGACCGAACGATCAAGACACGGCTTGGAGAAGCGCTATCCAGCGAGGCACGACTGGAAGACGGGCTCCCACAGGGCTCAGCGCTTAGCTGTACATTGTTCCTAGCCTACGTCCACGACCTGCAAGGCATACTCGAGTCACAGAATGCCATGTTTGCTGACGATCTGGTTATATGGAATTCGGGAAAGGACGTCGCAACACTGCAGATCCGGCTGCAGCATGATCTGAACCGTATTGAAAAATACGCCAGCCAATGGCGCCTAGAAGTAAATACGGAAAAAACGGTCCATTCCATTTTCACTAATGGACGGAACGCTCTGAAGCATGAGGTGGTACTTCAGATATGCGGAAAGAGGCTAAATTGGGACCGGACACCAACGTACTTGGGTATAAAGCTGGACCAGAAACTCCAGATGCATAACCATGTACGTGAATTATGCGCCAAGACCACAGCTAAATTGTCCCTGGTGAAGAAACTGGCTAGCACGAGTTGGGGAGCGGATGCAAGACTACTAAGAGCTCTCTATCTTGGTAGCGTGAGAAGTGCTATTGATTACAGCCTCCCGGTCCAGGCCTTTGCGAGCCGTACGGCTCTAGAGGGTCTGGACCGAATACAGAACAAAGCTCTACGGTTCGTATGCGGGGCGCTACGTACCACACCCACCGCCGCGGTAGAAATAATGTCAAACGTAGAACCCCTGGCAATAAGGCGAGAAAAGGCAATCATGACTACGGGGGAGCGATACCGTAGGTTGGAGCATGACGAACCCTGCTACCAACTACAAGACCGATGGGTTAAGAGGACAAGACTGAAGAGACCCTCCTTTATGGACGCGGTCCACGAACTTGAAGAATCAGTCCCCCTACCCAAGCACAGGGAGCGAATGCAACTGGTCCCTGCTCGAGGACCACATGAGAGCCTTGACCCGCCTGATATACGTTTGACACTGGCAAATGCCGCGGTGACACGGGCCAGTCCCGTCGAGCTCCTGCGAGACGAGACTCTGCGCACAATCGAGGCCTATGGAGACAGCGTGGTAAAAGTCTTCACGGACGGCTCACGTTTAAGAGATGGCAAAAGTGGATACGGTGTGCTAATTCAATACCCCCAACCAGGACCTGACAGCGTTGAGCTGTCGGGACCGTGTGGATCTACGAACAGTAGTCACGAAGCCGAACTGGACGCGATCCACAGGGGTTTGAAGGAAGTGCGCCGTCGTCTAGCTAAGAGAAAGAATTTCCCGACTGTCATGGTCTTCACCGATTCTCGGTTTTCGCTCGAAACCTTTAGTCGAAGCTCTCTGAAGGCCAAGATAGTAAGTGCCATTCTGGACACAGTAGGTGACATCCTGGCACGTGGCGGCAGAGTAGTCCTACAGTTCATGGCTGGACACTGCGGAACGGCCCAATCAGACAGGGTCGACGCACTGGCCAGGGCAGGCGCAGCTCAGCCCCAACCCGACAAGCCCTTGACCCAACTGGGGGTCAAGTCGTGGCTAAAAGACCATTTCCGAGAGAAATGGCTTGAGGGCTGGGCAAATGGGAGCACGGCCAGAAAGGTATACCAGAAACTGCCGCGACCGAGCAAAAGCGATGCCTGGTGGAAACTTGATCGTATTAGTCAGTCACTCATAACTAGAATGAGGACGGACCATTGTCCCATACGAAGCTACCTATACAAGTTTGACAACAGAAGGGAACTGGCCTGTCGATTGTGCGGCTGCCCGGAGGAGACAGTGGCCCACGTGCTAGAGTGTTGCCCCGAGTTGGACGGGGCTTTAGACGGTGAAGTTGCAAAACCTGCAGAGGACTACCTCTACGGCGATGCCCGAATGATGAGGCTCGACTGCGAAAAATTGAACCGGGTTTTAAGAGCCTAACAGGTCAACCCAACAGAGAATTAACATTCATTAGTTCAGACTAATATATAAGAAATTTATAATTTAAAACATTGTTTTTACAGGTTGTTTTTATTTTTTCTATCTATATGGACGGCTTCTAAATAGAACCCAGGTAGGCAGAGGCGTCACTAGGGTTGGTGTCACCCGGGGCGATAGCTCATGGTGTCATCCGGGGCGGTAGCTCATGGTGTCACCCTCTCACGATTTAACCCATAGAACTCCTCCGAGTTTTCCAGTGCCAAATGACAGGAATATATAGAATTTTACAGTCTGGTGTCACCCCCCTGATGGTGTCACCCGGGGCGGCCCGCCCCCCTCGCACCCCCCTAGCGACACCACTGCAGGTAGGCCATGTTTTTTGTTGTTGTTTTTTTAAAGCTTGTACGCAACCGTAACTTCATTTCTTTACTTGCAGATTGTCTGTAATCTGCATTCAAGAGATTATCATAGTTGTAAAACAATAGCAAAACAAACAAAAAACCAAATTATATTACTTATTACAAAAAAGCTACAAAAAATATCTATGGCATAGAAATAAAAGCGCAGGATAAAATATAATACAGAGGCGTCACTATGGTATGGTGTCACCCAGTGCAGTAGGTCATAGTGTCACCCCGTCATAACTTACCAAAAGACCTCCTCCATCCAAGTCTGCCAGAGCCAAAAAAAAGGAATACATATTTCGGTGTCACCCCTTGTGATGGTGACACCCAGTGCGATCCGCACCCACGGCACCCCCTTAGTAATGCCTGTGATTTAATATTATTTTAGCAGTCCGCTAATAAGTGGTCGCAAGACTTTACGACGTATATATATATATATATATATATAATTCAAATACTTTTAATAATAACAGAGTCCTCAGGTTAACTTATAAGAATATAAAGTGTAATAGTTTCTTACTTTCAGTCGTTTCTTGAACACATCTGTTGTTTTTCATCGAAGCACCAAACAAACAAAATATATTTTAAAAAGATGACAAATGTAGATCTAGACTATTATTAATGATATAGTCTACCTAATGATATTGAAATATGTTACATAGTTTACATAATAATGAGTACAAAGTTCATTTTTGTTATTTTGGGAATACCCATTAAATTTTTTATCATTATTTTTTTATTCTGAGATAAGAGTAAGTGGGGGTTATCAATCATGATTCATCTGCGTGTCATAAATGGTTAAGACTAAAATAAATATGTCAATAAATAAAAATCCGTTTCTCTTGTACGCGAGCGAAAGTTTGCATTTCAAATACTGGAGGTCATTCATGACATTACAGTCATGTAATATTGCACGCTTTTTTAAAAACTCTCATTGTTTGTCTAGGACCGTCTAAGTCTAAATCTTTTAAAATAATAACTAAATTTTAGAATTATATCGGTATTATGCCATATTCTTCCCATTAAAAGCACTTGCCAATTGAATTGATTAGTTTAAGAATTTTTCCCTAGTGCACACTTAGATGGTGTCGAGCGTATATGACAAGTTATCAACACAGTAAGCTATCGTGATAGAAGTTTTTCCTTGTCAGTACGAACATGGGAAGCTTGCCGTTCTTCTTAACACAAGCTAACTTCACTTAACAATAAGTAGCAAAGGCGTCGCAACTCACGGACAATGTGTCACTTGATGACGGGGCATCACTTCTTGCTCCTACCTCACACATACACACATGGACACACATACACACACTCAAACACGTGTACGCATTACAAACACAGATTTGTGAAGACCACTACATTTACAACTTCCGTATCTTACAATTGCTTGATAACCAAAGATGGCAGTGCCAACAAGTAATGTCAGTACGCACACCAACAAGTAATATGTCAGTACGCACACCAACAAGTAATGTTTGTCCCTGATTATATGAGAAATACTACAAACTATTTGTTAAATATTTAGAAATACAAAATCCCTAGAAAAACTTTTTTTTGTTGTCATAACTTTAAGAGTGATTTTCCCTAGAAACTTATGGAATTAAATACATTTCCGATTATACATCATTAAAGATAACGCATCATGTGATAACTTGCTGATAATGACGCAACGGATCTCAAGTTTATTATGACTTATGCTTTTGCCACACTTCATTGAAAAGAAACGCTATTTAATTAATTAAGGCTGTAAGCGGAGCACATTATTTATATTTTCTATATCAATAAATTTGGGTATTGGAAAATAATAAGCTAAGAGGAATTCATATTGTTTTCTCATTTTTCGATAAACAACGTTAATGAAAGGAAAAAAATCTAAAAATCTAAACTAAAATGAAATATGATGTATATATATTGAATGAAATGGAGTAAACGTTAACAACTGAAATCGTACGCTACGTCCATCTCGACCTAAAATATTGTTTAAAATATCCAGGTTACCATAGTTGTTTTGAATAGCCTGTCACATGTTTTGCTATTTAATATAAGCCGATGTTAATTGTTATGCAAATGTTTTTAAAAATAATTTTGTTCCTAATTGATCAGATGATATAATTCTGATTTTCTTTTCCTCTGAATATTGCGACCACAAAATTATTTGCCTTAAAGAAAAAAAAATGAATTGAGGGCAAACAATTTTAGAATCATCCCCTTAACAAAAATTTAACTAAGATAATTAAGGGAATTTCCAATGATAATAAATATTTTCATCCAGTCGATATATTTCATTGTTTTAAAGATCTAATGTGTAATCACTATTGTGTGACAAAGTTTTGAACATGAATCTAGACTGCTTTTATGACTGTATATGAATAAAGTACGTTTCTACTATGCACTGTGTTTAGAACTCTCCGGTTAAGATTTTATCTGATGCTAAATAGTTAAAAGTATAGTTTTCAGCAATGTAATATTTTAAAAAAATCACTCATGGTAGATCTTAAAGACAATGCCATTGTAATAAATGTAAGTACTTTAGGGTTTATATGCTAATTAAAGTGATATTTTTTTAATAAGAATCGTTGCATACTTTTCTTATAAAAAAGATATTTGTATTTAGCAAGCAGGCCATCATCCTACATTTTATGTGATTTATTTCATAGACAAAGTTCATGTCATTACTTTTATTAAACTAACTAAATAATTCCATATATACCTGTTATACATTTAATTTTTATTTGTAGATTTTATTTTATTCATTTAATCTGATTCGAGCCTATGTTACCATCTATATTTTATAATAGAGAAAACACGAAACTCGTTAAAGTCTAATTTCTGAGCCAAATTTAATTTTTAGGTCATTATTTTTTTCCCAAGCCTACTAGTAGTAAATTTATTTAATGAATAATGAAAACTGTATATGTTATTATTAAAGACAACAAATCATAACCAGGAATTAAAAAGCATGTCTTTAATCTTGTAAGCGACATTGAGATGGAAAAAGAAAGTAAGCAGCTGCAAATTAAAGACCTTCCAACGGACATTACCTTGGACCGATTGCTTGTCATTCTACAAAATAAAAATCGGAGAGGTGGAGGTCCTGTTGAACAAATTGAATTCAACAGAGAAGATCAGAGCGCTCTTGTCACTATCTGTGAGAGCAAAGGTAATAACTTAATCATAAACTAAAATTCGTCTACGTATGTATTCTGCTGCGAGTAAAATTGCCAGACATGTCATTTGGCTTTGTTTTCAGGAATCAAGTCCAAATAATAATAACTCTGAAAACATGAAATTAAATTGTTCATACCAACTTGACGTATTTACAAAATTAAATTATTGTATTTCATTACGATTAAAGGAAAAGGCAGGTGAGACTTCTAAATAATGTCAGAAGGTTGACGAGGGAACTCTCATTCATTGATTTATTCCAGGCCCTACGTGTAAGCGCTCATTTAAAGAGGAAATTTGATTATCGTCACAGCTTTTTTTTTGTGTGCTAGCAAACCGCCTTCAAAGCTAAAGTAACATCACATTATTGTGTTTGTCAAACGGACGTCTTATATTCTCCCATAATGTCTCGTCCACAGCAACTTGGTCTGGGTTAAAAATTGGTCGAACAGTATTATTCCGTATGGTGTTGAGTACTGCCTTACACGATTGATTCAACTTTCTTGTGTGGCGTTTATATACAGTAACGTGTATGCCACTGTGTATACTTTGAAGTTAGTTAGAGTGCTGTTAACGCACTTTTACCATTTATTCTACAGCCTATTGTATATGGCTGTATTTATTCTGGGACTGTGGGTTACTTGCGTTCATTAAAGCGACTAATCCGAATAAATGTACTTTGACCATGCCCCTAAAATATTTTGCCCAGTTGAAGCCTCTAACCCGATCAGAAATTAGTCATCGTTACCCCAACTTGTATATGCTATTATCCTATCTTAGTGTGCATGCTTCCTGTTCCAAACACTTCTTGGCATTTTGATTGGACTGCTTCTTTCACACTTTGCCAGTTTCCTTTAGTGGTCTCGTCTTCAAGTAATTCACGAAGGGCTTGGAACTGTTTCAATAGTGCCATCTTGAATTCTTCCTGCTTAGTTTGATCTTTAAGGAGGGAGGTAATACAGCGAGACCTATAATCTGATTGTTTAACGTCTTTTGAATCCAGAATCCAGTCTTATATCAACAACTCAATCGTGATGGAAATTTGGTCACACGCGATTTCGTTTACTTCTCATACCACATTACTTACAACAAAGATCCCGTCATGATTAGCTAAGGTCGGTGCGATAACACGCTTCGTTTTGCATGGATAAAAAAAATTGACCTCGTTATGTAATCTGATAAGATGTCTATTGAAGCGGACATCAAGAGAAATTGCCCTTTCAACGCGGTCAGTCAGTTTTGGTTTGTTGTGCTATCATTTTAAAAAAAAGTAATGTGTCTTCTTTCCGATTAAAACAATTATCGGTCTTCTGAAGGCTATTATAGAAAAGAAGTCACACTTTTTTAAAGCTGTCACGGTGAGTTTCAGCGTTGCTATATGTAACTTTATTTAGAACATCCCCATCCAGCTAAATCATGACGAATCAGGGGAGCTAGCCATCAATAGCGTCGAACGCATTAGCAACAGAATATCATGTAACAAGATGTCCTGCAGTGTAGCATACATCGCAGACCTGCTCATCATAGACGGTGCAAAGAAAAGGGGGGGGGGGAGAACAGACACAAACAGCAGCACAAAGTAATTTTAAAAAAGCGAGTTAACGTGGAGACATGTAGACAACGTTTTTGTTAACTGCCCACAACCCTTTACAACCATCCCTTGTCAACCATAAAATGTGATTCTCCGACTCTATGGTTAGTCATGATCGCAAATATATAAGAAACGGCACAAAAAAGATTTTTAAAAAAAATGGTTTCATCCGGGATTGAACCCAGAACTTTCCGCGCGCAAGGCGGAAGTGATTACCACTACACTAAGAATGAACTGTAACCGACGTAAGTGAACACATAAAGCATTGTTGCCACCACTCCCCCCCCTTCTCAATTTTTTTCTTTTCATCTCACTCCGTTTTGCCTATTATGTTCTTTCAACATCAGCGGGGTCATTCGTCATGGTCAGTTGCACATGGTCGTTTACGTGACTTAAAAATAATGAATAATAATGTGCTGCTTTTCTTAGAATTGAGCAGCATAAGGAATATGTCTTCATTAGCAGGTTTTTGACAAGTTAACTGTTTGACACAGATATTTCACGTATGGAAAACTTTACAACTTATTATCTCAGTCTGATACCCGCCCCGGTGTTATAACCGCGATAATCAGACGAAGACGCCACGGAGCTCTCGTGAAACGATCTTGAGACTAAAAATTTAAAACCAAATCCTTAGCTAAATGTTAAGAGTCTTATTTTGTATTAGCGTGTGGATTTGACAAAAATACCATGCATCAATAGATAGAAAAATAAGCAACTATGCTTGAATCCCTCACCTTTTTAAAAACCTTGTTCATGTCATCTCTGTTAGTCCTTTTTCCTTTCAATATGGGATTCAAAGTTTATAGATTAAAATCAATTATGTGTTTCATGAGCAGCAGTGAAATTTTACCCTTTTTCAAGACACATTCCAAAATACTTCACTAATGTTTGACAATTTCATCATTTTAAACTATATTTTGTCATTCACTTTAAGAAACTAACACATTTAGCTTCTTTAGTGGCCAAATTGTAAATTGAAGCAGCCTTTGTTAACTTCATCCCAATAAGCAATTATTGTCACTTTCAAATTTAACATTATTATTTTTTTACTTTTTGCAGCGGTAGAAAAAATTTTGAGTCGAGGCAATCACATAACCATTGAGGGTCATGACTCTACACTCTACAGAGTAGATTGTGCAATAGCTAAGAGTTCATCAAAGAAAAAAACCCACTTGAAAAAAACAAAACACCTTGAAACGGAATGTAATAAAATTAGAAGTGGATCCATTTCCAGCTGCAAGAAAGTTACACGCTTCAGCTCATTGGAAAGGTTAGAGGCTGAAGATGAATTGTTTTTAAATTCGACTCAACCATCAATGAAAGATGTTCAAGGTCATACAGATGAAGAATCTATAACAGACTTTGAAGGTACTGCGTGCGAAATGACGAAATAAATTAGTCACTGATGACCAATTTTTTTCTCAACTCTGTTGTGAATTGTTCATGGTTGGGCATTAGGAGGTCACGTTTTAAATAGTATGCGGGGGATTGTGTTTGAAAGAAAAAATGCATTCTGTTATTTTGAGAAAGTGTGTGGGTTTTAAAAAAATTGCAATGCCGGGTGGTATCGTTAAGGGTGTATGGGGCTAGCGGCGATAAAATAAGCTCCTTTCACTGGGCTTGCGACACTATTATACATTGTAATAATGAGATCTAAAGAACTATATATTTTATTTCCCTCCAGAATCCAAGCCCTCCCAATATGAAAGTGAAGATAACAGCAATGGAAACGGAGATACGGATGACCAAGGAAGTGATCATTCCCTTACTCTAGCTGAAAGGGCTGAAGGAACTGTCAAGTTTACAATAACTGACGTGACAAAACCTAAAGATTTTTACACATTGCACCTTGAACAAAAAGTTATCAACGAAGACACAATGATTGAAAGCAGTGTTTTGCTAGATGGCTTCCGAAAGCATCTATTTGTGACATATAATGATCATAGAGGTTGGTGGAGCCTATGCTCAGGTTTTTGTTATATGTTCGTCAAGATAATGTAGCACTTTATTGTGTTAGTCAAAATGGGTCGGAAGTGATTTTTAAAACTTTATCATTAAAAAAACTTTATGTCAAAAGGACAATTTAAGAGGCATATATATATAT
>MUZC01001151.1:668845-689181 GCA_002072015.1 Radix auricularia | reverse complement strand
TATATATATATATATATTAATATATACTTACATATATATATTTCAGTGGTGCTCAAAATTCAACCAAAACCGCCTTATAGTGCAAAATCTCCAATTAAACCCTAAAATAGGCGCTAGGATTGATTAAAGGAGTAATCTTTTTGTCGCGCGCTGGCTGTCGAGGCACAGCGTGCTAACTGTTCACCATCACTGAAATATATATCTATATATAGTATCAAAGTTATTTAACATATTGTTCAACTATGTCCTTTTTTCTAAAATCACATCTACAGAAGCAAGAATCAATTGTCAACTGACACGAGAAAAATTTATCACATCAGCTACACTTGCTAATGAGAAAGATTTCAACTGGCACGAAAATCTGGTCGCCGTATATGGATACAGCTTTGAATCCACAGACGACAAGACTCAGTTTCAACGTGCTGTTTGTAAACGACTGAAACAAGATAAAGTGGAGATTATACAATATGACGAAAACAGATCTTTGATTATTAAACTACCCAGTGTCAGCATGGTATTAAATATATTTTTATATTTCTTACTCTTTAAAAAAAAAAACCATGCTTGCTTAGCCTATTTTATTGTAGTCAATCAGAATGAAATTTTTGAAGTGAATTTCAATCCCCATTACCGCTTGAAAATTATTCACACATGCATATTTACAAAGACGGTGTAAGCTAAAAACAATGCTCAATTTTAATTAATAATATAATTATAACACGTTTTTATTGTTGACAAGATTCAAACAACTTTTCTTTGAACAAAATATGTTATGTAAATCGGATATCAATTGGATTGAAAGGGCCCCACAAAAGAACAAACTTGTAGACATAAGCGTTCGTCAACAAACAATAAAAATAAATAAAATAAAATAAAACTTAGCTCTGATGTTTTGACGACAATAGGGGCACAGTGGTAATTGTAATAGTTCGCTTGGCTGTTGTACCAAGCTTAAAATAATCAGACAGGAAACTCTGACCTCAAAAACCTCTGCTGCCTAGTGGTAACACCCGCTACCCCGGAAAGGCTAAGGCTAAGCGAGTAGATCCCTGACATAAGAACAGGAAAAGGAGCACCTCAAGGCGGATTATACTTAATAGTAGTGTACATTCGGCAGCTCCTGCAACGTCAATGGCGCCAAACGGCATCATTGATGTGGAGAAGGGGGATATATTGTATGGGCAGCAGTTTATACCCATAATAACCGCCAAGGCTTGCATTACTATGGAGAGGACACTCCAGGGTCACCGCAAGGTGTAGGCAAAACACGGGAAGCAGAAGTTACCGGTTCTAAGCCAAAGCTTAATTGACGTAGAGTTAGGCGCCAGGGGCCGTCTCCCACGTTGGGAGAAACTACTAATGTCAAACTGGACAGCTATCACCGTCTCAAACCGGGCAGCCCCCAGTGAAATAGGTGCTGTCCCATCATGATCTGCCTTTTTCACTGGATGCGGGGAGATTAGAATACAACTCAAGAGGTAGGCCGAAAAGAAAAAGAAGACCCCAGCTCTTTAAATCGTGAGCTGGACCGTAAGGATTATGTGTCCCAGCATAACAGACGACCCGCAGAATATAAACGACACGCAGAAAACAGAAATAATTGATAGAGAACTCAACAGGTTGAAGATTGACATCGTATACCTTAAGGAATCTTGGCTCCCAGACAGCGGCTAACTAAATGAAACAAATTACACCCATTCCTGGCAAGGCAGACCTAGAGGTGAACCAAGACAGCATGGTGTAGGTTTAGCAGTTAAGAACACCCTCCTACCTTCCGTCATCAGGCACGGAGAGGATCATCACACGAGAACCCAGAAGAGCTGTTGCCCAGCAATCATTCTTAGAGAATTCTCTGTTTACCCTGGAAGACAAAATTCTATTGTGCTTTAGACCAGGTAATAGCCAGCATCCACAAATAGGCAATCTATCTCCTAAAAGATTTCAATGCTAGAGTGGGGAGCGACCACGAAGCCTGTTCCACATTTTTGGTCACTTTGGAAGGGGAAAGATAAATGAGAATGGATAGAGACTGCGGATACTGTGATGCTCAAGAGGCTTGTATAACCAAAACATATTTCAATTTCAAGGATATGCATCAAGGTACGCATAACGAGGAAAAACTCGTTAAACACCAATTAAAAGGGATGCCCACGCATCAACACCTTCTATATAAGATACTATTAAAACGCAGCTGTTCACTGACAAAGTGCATGAAGGTTTCTTATAGATGTCCTGACACGACACCATTGACTCCAAATGGACGAATCTCATAGACACGATCTATACATGAGCATTTTATGCCTTTTGCAAAAAATCCCACAAAAACAAGGACTCGTTTGATACACTTTGGGACGAGATAAACCTGTCACTGACGCCAAAAGGAAAGCACTTTTGGTCTACTAGAAGGAGCCTACAACCAACAGGCTG
The DNA here is from genome assembly GCA_002072015.1 of Radix auricularia. NCBI lineage: Eukaryota > Metazoa > Mollusca > Gastropoda > Lymnaeidae > Radix > Radix auricularia. The sequence continues at coordinate 686,754 of MUZC01001151.1, read as the reverse complement.
CATGCCTTGAAAGGAGCCAAGACACATGCCCAAACAGTCACACGTCAATGAGCCAAAAAATTCTGGTTTAACCTCTGCTCCAGCATACAGTCAGCAGCAGACGTGGGGAACGCCAATTCAATGTACGAAAATATAAAAAATCATGTTAAGCCTGGTACCTATTGGAATTCAGGACGTGTTAGCGCATTTTCGTATTATGTATCAGTACTTATGTTAGATATCAGAATTATGTAGTTATCAGTAATTGTGTTTTAGATTTTAGACATATTTTTATGAATTTTCTTGTGTAATGAATATACCTGACATTTTTTTAATTTAAAAGTCATTTCTTTACATTTTGAAAAAAAAAATATTTTCTCTTTAATCCAACTACAAGTCACCACAAATGATGACGTAAAACTCTCTAAACTTTTACACATATTCTAATGACGTCAACTAAAAAAACAACTAATTCTTTTGCACCCTTTCGCACCACTCTTCAATGCTTGAAGGATTATGCATTCGACTTCCGGCAATGGCGGCCGTTCCCTGCGCTAGTGTTACCTCTCGATTCGAAATATTTTTTGGTAGTTTTAACGGTTTTTTTTAAAGTGATCGAGTAACTGAGTGTTGATGCACAAATGGCAGGTCAGGGCATACAAAAAACATATATACATCATGGGGCTAGGACTTATGGATGCTGTGATCAAGGGTGATGACGGACGGACAAAACGGGTGCAATAGCGATTTCGACATCTCGAAAATGCGCTAAAAATGCAACCGGCCCTTTGACGTCCAATGTTGCCCTTATTAAGTCGAACAATGGAGAAATTATCCAAAACAAGACAGCGAAGCTTAAACGATGGGTTAAGCATAATCTGGAAGTGTATGCAACAGTTACCACAGTCTTCAACACCGCTCTAGATGACATCCCTGCTAAGTCATCAATGGAAGACCACACAGGAACAGCTTAGCAAAGCAGTTAACTGCCTAGCTTGTGGAAAAACCCTTGGGAATGATGGCATATCAACAGAAACTCTGAAGAGCCGCAAGGCAGCTTTACTACAACCTTTGCACGAGATCCTGACCGTCTGCATGGCACAGAGCTACATCCCAAAGGACCTAAAGGATGCAAATATAGTGATATTATATACGAACAAGGGCGATAGAATTGACTGCAATAACTATCTTTGCATCTCCCTCCTTAGTATTGTAAGAAAGGCTTTTTCCCGTGTCATACTAACGCTATTACGTTGTTTAGCCTCCCAAGTTTATCAAGAATCTTAGTGTGGTTTCCAGGCTAGTCGGTCTACCATTGTCATGGTTTTCTCCATACGGCAGCTCCAGGAATAATTCAGAGAGCAGCAGACGCCACTATAAATTGCCTTTGTTGATCTGACGAAAGCCTTTGATACTTTGATTTAGTCATTCACAAGGGGCTATTCCAAATTCTGGAGAAAAAACGCCTTTCCCACACACATACTCGCCATCACCAGGCAGTTCCATGAAAATATGCAGGGCACAGAGCAGTTCCATTGAGCTACATCAGGAGACTTTCAAGTCAGCATTGGAGCTAAACAAGGTGGTCTAATCGCACCAACACTGTTCGCAATATTCTTCTCCTTACTGATTCAATGCGGCGCTGATAACCCACACAAAAACTGATTTGCAACAGCCTGTGTCAAGCTTCTCCAACGCCTGCAAATAATTCGGTATGCAAAGCAGGTTGAAAAAGATAACCATCATGGCCCAAGTCATGACACAATTTCTCCTCCTACCATAAATATGAACAATGAAAAGATAACGGTTGTGGGCAGCTTCATCTACTTGGGGTCCAAAGTCTCCAACACCTTGTTCTGCTTTTACGCGGGTTTCGGTTTTCGTCATTGTGAACAGAGCACAAATGCGCATTCTTATCTCTGAGAGATATAAATAATGTTTGGTTCCTATCTTTTTCGTTTTAGTTTTAGGCGAAAAAGTACAACTTAAAATAATCATTTGATTTTGTTTAAAGCGTTATTTTCAACTTCGTAATCCCACCCATTCCCAAACTCGCAAACTGTCAGTTAAAAAATTAGTTTCTGCTTTGGTGTCAAAATGACTTCACACAGCTCTGTCCTTCACGTCACTTTGTTTACCTACATCTCTATTTCAAATAAACGCAGGGAATAAAAAAAAGGGCTAAAGTCTTTCAGATTTCAACTGATCATCCTCATTTCTTAACCCCCAAACACCCCCTTAAAATAATGTTTATATTCCAATTAAAATATCAGAAATTTCTTATAGTTTTCTTATATAACTTTTTATTAACAATTCCTTAAATATAAATTTATTAACACTATATTTCAGTAAATCTGGCTAAAATGATTTGGAAATGTTCCTTTCTCCGGTGTTCACCTTATCGCTGCACCAGTTGAAGTAAACAGCCAAATTTTAATTACTGGTCTCTCTAGCCAAACTGAAGATAATACGATTGAACTTTACCTGTCAAGCAAAAGAAGCGGAGGAGGTCCGGGGAATTTGATAACACCTGTTGAAAGGCTCAGTCCAAATAATGCTGTTGCAACGTTCAGAAATTTGGAAGGTGAGAAAAAATTTAGTAATTTGTACATGTCACTACTTATTTAATTACATCAGTGCGTGCTGTATAAAATGAACTTTTTTGGTTTGGGGTGTGATGTTTTAAATTATGGTAGTTAAATTTTGAAAATTTTTTAAAAAATAATTATCTCAGGCTTGAAGTTAATAAGCCACATTTTAGATTATCATTTTAGATGCAATAGAAATTCAATTACAATATTATTTTATTAGTAACCTACACAATAATATTTTGCAGCATGTAAAAATATTTTGAGTAAACCAAGGCACGAGCTTGAAGGGAAAAAAAATAAAAATTGACTATTTTCACAATTGTCTTACTCCTGAATCTTATGAAGAACATTTCGGTGTTGTCAGAGTCCCCACAAAACTTTGTCACAGTGCAAGCTTAAGAATGAAATCTAAGAATTCAATAAACGCTGAGATTGAAGCTGATGCTGAAGCTTTTATTCGCCATAGCAAGGGAAATCATCCACAAAAGCAGATGAAATTGAAACCCCGCGACAAAGATAGCGGAAAAGAAATAGAGCTATTAACCAAACACAAACGACATACTAAAACAGAGTATGCCGCAGCTGAAGGAACAGAAGGAAAGGGATTAAAAAACAAGAATTATATGAATGACCAATATCTAGAATCTGAATGGGAAAAAGGAGAAAGTAAGATATTAAAGAAGAAAAATAAATTGCAAACACAGAGTTCTTCGTTCAAAGAAGAAAGGAAATTAAAAAAACAGTAAAAATCAAACGAAAGAACAATTTAATACATCCGATGAGACAGAAGATACAGAGAGTGATGGGAAAATTAAAGCTCAGAAATATCCGAAAAAATTTGAGAACCGTAGATCTACAGTAGAAGAAAGCAAAAGAGAAAAAAGAGAGGGAATTAAGAAAAGCAAAAAGCGGAAAAATCAAATAAAAGTTGAAGATTTCTCATCTGATGAAGAAGATGAAGAGAAAGAAAGAAGAAGAGGTGTAAATAAGAAAACTAGACAAGAGAAATTCCAAAAGAAAGCTAAATGTTCTACATCCGAAGAAGAAGCAGAAATCGAAGAGGAAGAAAGAGGAGAAGGTAAAATTAAGATAAACAAAACTAAACAAACAAACACAGAAAATTAAAAATTCTACTTCAGAAGAAGAAGATGATGATAATGGAGAGGATGATACTGAAGAAGAAGAAACTGATGAAGAAGATGATGAAGAAGAAGAAAATGGTGAAGAAGAAAATGGTGAAGAAGATGATGAAGAAGTAGAAAATGGTGAAGAAGATGATGAAGAAGATGACTATGAAGATGAGGAAGAAGAAGATGATGATGATTATAAAGAAGAAAGCGCAGGAAATAAGAAAATTAAAAAGAAGAATAATGTAACGAATGTTAAAAATTCTACACCAGAAGTAGGAGAAGAAGAAAATGGTGGACAAGAAAATACAAAGTCAAAAATAAAGAAATCTCCAACAAAAGCGAAAGATTCGACATCTAAAGAACGAGACTGCAAGACTACTTTAAACTAAAAGCTTTATAATTACAGCAAAAAGGACGAAAAGACCAGAAAACCTTTAAAAGAACCATTAAAAAAGAAGAATAACGGGAGCCAAGATAAAACAATACCAAAAACTAAACAAGACATAAATATGAAGAATAATGATAGGGAAAAAATGGGTTCTGAAGACAAAAAGCTTATGATTGAAGAATCTGTTAATTTGAAAGTCCCCGATAGAGAAATCCTACACACCCTCAATATCTTTGAAGGCATCAATGTTCAGACACATTTTGAAGGTGAAAGTATCGTTTTTAAAGGCAGAAAGAAGAATGTTATGGATGCAAAAGATAAACTTTCTGAAAATATCGTTACATTTCAGAAGACTATGCTCAATGAAAAACACTTGCATCCTGATATTATTGACCTCTTGAAATTCTGTGGTGTTAGAAATTGCATCAACGAAAAATTTAAGACAAAACGTCTTCCTGCATTTTTAGAGATCAAAGAGGAAAATATTGTGTTGTACAACTTCCCAAATAGTGATCTAAGTTCTTTAGGTGAATTAGTTGAATTTATAAAAAAATATATTGAAGTAAAAGAAATACCACAGGGAAAGGCATTTTCCATTTTTCAATCTCCAAAAGGCTCAGATTTCATCATGAAATTGAGTGGAAACAAAGATGTGAAAACGTGTTCCGTTATCAGACTTGATCCTATAACCAACAGCATTGTGATTGTTGCATTGCGCAAGTGTGTTTATGAAATCGTTGATGCAGTGGAAAAATTTAAGGAAGAGAATCAGATACTCACAGAACAATTTATAGTGACAGAAGAAGAACTGTCATTTATTAAAAAATTTCTATCAAAAGACTACAAACAATTTCTTGCTGACACGAGTAGACATGGTGTGTCAGTAGAATGCCAGTCGGACAAAGTTGTTTTACAAGGATCCGAAGATGGGATTAAACTTGGAGTAAATACCCTTATTGATTTAAGGTAACTGTGTTCTGTTCTTTTTATCCCTTTACATTACCAACTAAATGGGGAATATTTTCAAATAACCTTACTGTTGATGAGGTGCACATGTAGAAATTTGGGATTCATGTAGAGTTTTCTGGTGTATCATGTTCAATGACAGAGATCCGGGGTGCTTAAAGATGACCCCCCCCCCAAAAAAAAAACAAAACAGAATTAATATTGGCAATCATTATGCGTTTAATTAACTTGCAACATGCAAATGCGTAATTCTCTAACAGCATTGAATAAGGTGGTTCTTAAAAAGGCAACATTAAAAAAAGAACGTCGTAAGAACATGAGAGTATTTGTTGGCCTTTTTCAATATATGTCAGTCCGTTTGACGCGGTCTATGATTTCATATCAATATATCAGTATTTAACAGCCTGAACGATTGCAGCAAATTCTAACGTTCGGAACGGAGGAAACTGTACAGCTTTATATTATCCACAAATAATTGACGAGTGACAATATGCTTTCAAAATCATTTTCCAAAATGTGGTAAAACAAGTGGCGTAGCGTGGGTATCTGCCATCTGGGATAGAATCCATGCTTGTTTTACCCACCCCCACTCATATATGAAAATAATGAAATAATTTTATTGAAAAGTGTAAATGAGTCTTACACATTTTAATTTTAGAAATGAAAAGAAAAAACGTAATATCTAGATAAAAAATTATGGTTTTTGCATTGTTCATTCTTGGTGTTTTTTTACTACAAATCTAAAGACATTGAAATCAAACTAAAAATATGTTTAATTTCTTTACATACATTTAAATAACTATTGCGATATCTATGCTTTAGTGTAAGGTCCGTTCCTGATTTGGAAAAGTTAATTTTAATAATTTGAAATCGTTTTCAATCTCGAAGCACTAAACGATATCTAAATTTATATCTACATTTAATTTTATTGTTTACGTAGCTGATTGGTTCGTGTGTGAAATTAATCTGGTTCAAATATGTTTAGATCTACAACAAAAAGAATCAGCTTAAAGTACCAGCTCATTGGTTTAAACTTTTTATACTACGCAAGCCTCTTGGTTCTTCTGTTCATTAGATTTATTTTTGAACGAATATACGTCGAATAAGTTTTAAGTTAGGCAACAGAAACAATCAAATATTTTATGATAGTTCCTTTTTAAATTGATTAATTTCTTTTTATTTTTTATTTTCATTTATATTGATAAAAAGCTATACTTTGTAAAAATAATGTTCACTCTGATAAACAAATTAACAACGTGCAGTTTGTCAACCCTAAAAAAAAACTTCCACCAGGAGTTATTATCGCCAAGCCCCCTCTCTACGCCACTGCCTTCCGTACCACCCTGGTAAAGGCAATGTCATGGGTAGACGCATAAGTCCTGGCGGGGAGCGATACAGTGTAAAAATGTGATGTGCATGCCTACAAATTCTTACCCCATATTGAAATCACAAAGAACCGGTAGAAGTATTAATAATCAAAACAATGTCTTAATATAAAAACTAGTGTTCTTGAATGTTTGGCACTGTTTACTTGAAAAAGACATACACAATATTAAGAGAATTTTTTATAAAAAAATCATTTAAAAAAAAATTTCAATATGCCCTGCACATCTTAACGGCAATTACAGGATATCTGATACTCACAAATTTAATTTCGCAGCCTTTCTATGAAATAAAATGATTACGTTGTATTTTGCTTTTTATTTTGTTAAAGATTTTGTTTAGAATATCAGAATCATATATTTTGTTTGTAAGGGAAATTTTAAATTTTAATTTTAAGTATGCAATCATCAACTACATGCACATACTTCATATGAAGGGCTATTCTATATTGAAACCTAAACTTAAAATTTTTCTTCTACAGAAACAAAGTAGCCATTCAATACTTTGAATTAAAATACTTTGGAATCAGAGACTTTCTTGACTGTTTCGAAGGCCAAAAATTAGTTGCTAAATTTGAAGATGCAAACAGCTGTTTTGTTAGAGAAGGGAGCACGATAAAAACAATTGATGTATGTGGACAAACGTCCTCCATCAACGTTAGTGACCTAGCTTCTTGTAATATTAGACACTGTGTTATAATTTTCACTTGTGGGGATGTCTTGGATGTAACGGCTGATGGGATAATCAACCCGTATGATTCCAATCCATTAAATGAAGGAGCGCTAGGAAAAGCAATTTTTAACCAAGGTAAAAAATGTCTCAGATGTGTAGATGTAATAGTTATTAATGTTACCTTTACTATAACGAAAATTTACAACTTATTAGAAAATTTCTTGTAAGGGACGAAGTTTGGGTAAAGTTGTCACCCCCCGACCCAACCCCACCCCGATGTATTTCTTTAAAAAAAGTTTACAATAATATGATAATAATAATAACAACAATAAAGAATTACTAATGGCGATATTTAACAACGTTAACTTATAGCTTTAACGAAATTTAGAGATGTAATTAACTGTTGCATTTATTATTTTAAAAAAATACCTTGGTTTTATTTTAAATTTATTAACACACATGTGTATAAACGTGTTGATAAAATTGATAAAAGTTGTTCCTTTTCTTGAAGAAAAAAGAAACATTGATTAACGATGTTTTATAAGTCAATCCAAAGATAATCTTATCGGATATATAACCTACAATGCTATTTAACATTTTCATCATGAAATATAGGAACATTTACACGTGATGTCGATTTTCGTTTATTTCTGTGCATAGGTGGTCAAACAATTCAAGATGACCTGAAGAAGCAGCAAGCCACAACATTTAATGTCAAAGTTACTTCCGCTGGCAAACTAAAAAACACTAAAAGAATTATTCACTGTAAATGTTCAAGTTTTTCGGGCATCTTTGAAGCTGCTCAAGAAATGATTCAGCTTTGTCTAGAAGAGGCTAAAAAACAAAATATCCATTCTATCTCAATTCCTTTTATGTTAATAATAGGTAGGTTTTAATAATTCAAACTCAATAAAAATTTTATGTCATCCATTTATATTGCTAATTGATATGTTAACAAGCAATTTATTACTACTACATAAAAATTGAAACTTTTCAGAAACAAAAAACAAAAAAAAAAACAAAAAAAAGGATTAAAAAAGTATTTTTTTCTTGAATTGTTTATTAAGTAAATGAAATTAAATTTTGTAAAAAAACAAAAAACAAAACATTATTAATTAATTTAGTGAAATTGGAAAAGGGGTCAGCGTATCATTTTATTTATCAACTTTTTTTTATTTTGTCTTTTCGAGCCCTGCTTAAGATTGGTAAGTTTGGGGCTCTAACAGCAATAATCAAAACCGTGAAGTCATTTTTGGAGGAAGAGGACTCATTTTAAATAAGCCAAATTTATTTATGTGATAAGCAAGTGGAGAATGTTCGGGATATCATGGAGCGGTGTGAAACCGTTTGGCAATTACACCTGAATAAACAAATCGCACCCCTAGAGTTAGAGAAAAAATGTAAGTTTTAATTATATACTTGTTTACTGTAGGTACGAAATTTATATGTTTCTAAAGCTAACACATTAGTAAATAAAAAAAATAGAAATTATATTAGTGTGGCTCTATCATAAAAACCAATTACCTGTTCCACTTTAAGTACATTAATGCGAAGAAATAGTATGTGTATTGGATTCATAAAGCAAAGCCGCCTTGCTAGCAATTGCGGGAATTGAAAATTTTTGTTTTGGCAAAATATTTTGCTAAAGATAACATCAACGCTACGTTTGTCATAAGCTTTTACAATAAATAAATGAAAATACGAATACCTAAGTAAATGAAATTTATATAAATGCATTATACTGTATAGTGAAATGTGCATCATCACATGTACACGTCATACACAACACACCAATTCGTGTATAGCACACAGTTCAGACACTATTTGTTAATAGAGAAAATTAACGTACTTCTTTTTTGCATGATATTGTAAAGATTATGTTACCTAATAATAAAATAAAATGTGCAATTTTTTTTTCAAATGATAGATTGCAGGATTCTAAAAAAATTGGATATGCAATTTCGATGCTTAGCTTTTCCGTAATAATTACTTTGATACAACGGATAAGATTGTCAACTTGTAAGTATCGATCTTAATGGAAGCATTTTTTTCTTACATGTAGAGGAAAAAAGTTTTACCATGGCAAGGAAACAGAAGAATGATTATTCCAACTACGGCCCCATCAAAGTATTTGTGAAGAAAAATAAAATTACCAAATCAGAGGTTTGATCAAAATCTTTTGACGTAATAGCAAAGCATGACTGTTGGTTTAATCCTCATAGTTGTAATTAGAATACTAGTGGTTTTAACAAAAGTGATTGTCTCTTAAATGGTCTTGTCCCTTGGGACGTAAAACGTCTTTACTCTCTTCAGAACGATGCCAGTGTCACTACAGTAAATGACAGCCTGGACCTGTCCAAAGGGCGCATTGGTAAAGATGTACTTAAATATGGTGGAGGTCTTATTCAAGAGGAATTAAGAAACAGGTATATTTTATAGAGAATAATTGATATATAAATATATTGTTTTTAATTACATCTCTACATAAACGCATTAATTTAATTTCTGGTAGTTGAATTGTCAGTAACCAATTAATTAATTTACAAAAAAAAAAATAAAAAAATTAGCGTTTGTAAGTTTTATTAAACTTATTTGTAAAACTGTAAAACTCAAAGCCGAAGCTTAAAAATCCAAGCTCTGCCCACCTACTCTCATCACGTTAATAATTATTTCTTAAGAGCAGGGGGAGTCAAATTCAATCGTCCAGCTTGCCGAACAGGATAAACGATATAATTTTGGAAAGTTAAACCATTTAAAAAGATTAAATATAAATTAAAAAATAAACAAGGATTAAAAATTATAAGAAATAGCTAGAACGAGCATTGTGGATCTTAAGTCTTTTTTCCAAGATCTGGATGTTTTGGCACCATTTCTGAACCATAAGTTACTTTATCTTTGGACTAATTTTCAAAATCTAAACTATTGAGATTCTCATAATGGCTTGCCTGTTTTCACCAGTGAGGTGCCGCCTTTGTGATGTTTAGTTAATATTATTTAAAGAAAATAGAGAAAAATGCCGATGATGCCAAAGTACCCGTTGGGGGGTCGGGAAGCAACCGTTTCATCACCATCAATTAACTAGCAACGCCAATGAGCGGTGCCGGTTTAGTGCCAGGAGCGGCAGCACGGATTAGCAAAAGGTACCAATAGGAACGCATTGGACGCCAGTTCTGAGAAAACTTTCCAGTGGATGTAAAACCCTAGATTGGGCAGTGATAATCCCCTGCATTGCGGTGGTCCAAACTATTAAGACTCATAAGCTTCGAAGTCATAGCGAGTCGAAGCGACCGCCTCGGTGGGCTTCGAACTTTTACTTCTCTTAGGGGGCTAGAGAGCTGAGTTTTTTTTCGGGAAGCCCCATGAAGAGCGCAGGCTCGAGACAGCTGACTTTCTTCAACATCTTGGATTTTCAGTAGGATTTAGAGAAAATTCGTGCAGCAAAACGTACACAGTGTGCATGCTATCGCATCAAATTCGTTTCTTAATTATATTTTTCGAATGATTTATCTACAGAAAGATTTTAGTAAACATCTAGTTTACTGATGAGATCCCATTCTCGGATTGGATCTCATTCTCAAATTCAAATTTTCGGTCACGATCCCGGTGGTAGCTGTTTAATGAGTGATTAATTACCAGGTTTGATGACTCCTCTTCCAGAAGTAGTGGATATCCCGTAATTTTATTAAATTTTGAATAATCGATAAATGCAGATTCTATTAGGTATATTGAAAGTAATTGTTACAAGTTAACATTTTCTTGTTATTCCACGAGTAAATGTTGCTTATAACTAGGTTACTGGAATTACAAGACACTGTAATTCATTCCCTTTAAGAGTCTAGAACAAATCACATACTGAGCAGACTGTTGACAATCTGACAGAGCCTATTTTTTACATCCCTCATTTCCACGCTGGTGAATTATATCTCGGTCATTTCCTCAAAATGTTGATAAAATATGTTAGTATTTAATAATCCTTCTTAAAATATATTATGATTCAGCGCATGTATCGTGAATTTCATATATGTTTTATAGAGCAAACTCAAAAGAATATGCCACATTTTGAACAAGATATAAAAGATATACCTATCAAATAATAAGACAATGTTTCTAACAATGTTATTACAGTCACCATTCAGGAACTCCTGGCAAGTTTATTATGACAAATGCTGGCTCCTTAAGTTGTAAGTTCATATTGCATGCATGCTTATCCCGCTACGATGGTGATAGATCACAGGTAAAGAAACATATTTAGTTTTCCTGATTTTTTCGTTGCTTACTTTCCTTTTATATGTAACATTAAAATTATCAATATGCTGACATTGATGACGTTTTAAAACTATTTATTTAAGAAAAAAAATGATACACTCTCAACGTTTAGGTTACAGCAAGTTATTGTAGAAACCTGCTCTCTTGCCTTAAACAACATATGAATTTGACATATGCTTTTATAATATCCATATGGAAACTTTATAAACTATACTCGCCCACCTAGAAATATTTTAAGACATTTAGAAAAGACAGTAATGCGAAAATTGTACATTTAATTAAATCACCTAGATGTTTAAATATCTGCATGAAAGTATTTATGTATCATTTGAGCAAATTACAATTTTTATCTTTGACTTTTATTTGAAATAGACTTGAAAAATAATATTGTGATTTTCTTGAAATTTATAACTACTTTGTTTTTTTTTTGCACCATTCAACGTCCTTGCATTTTAACAATATGAAGTCCCTAAATTCCGCCAAGTTCTAATATTACCATACATTACCATCATTTTCCATCTGATCTTCTTCTTTCAATAAGAAACAGACCTAATTTATTTTTTTGAGATATTGGCCAATACTCATACGTGTTTTAAGTTAGTAATAATAAAATTAAACTTCTGTTCTGATCATACAGCTAACCTCCTTAGTCTATGAAGTACTTAAGAAGGCTAATGAACTAAATTTGAGTTCCATATCTTTTCCAACCCTGGGCACTGGAAGCTACCATTATCCAGCAAGTAAGAAAAGTTGTTTATTAAATCTCTTATATTAGGTTCACCGTCGTCGTCGTCTCTCTCTGTCTGTCTTGGTCCGTCGGACCGTCGAAAAAACAAAAGTAAAAAATGATCCACTTCTCGTGGTGCTATTGAGCTGAAAATTTGCACATATACTCATGACACCTGACAATGCACTGTATCAAAATTGCAGATCGATTAAATGTACCGAAAATAAATCATCAATGCACTTTTAGTTTATCTCAACTGTATGGTAGCCTTCTGTTGTTGTTGACATCCATGTGTTTGCAGGAGTTCAGTCCCCCCATCGGTGATCCCCCACCCCCGTTTTAGAGCAAGGGGAGTTCAGTCACGTACAGTCTGTAATCTTTCTTTTGTAGAGCACACAATTTTTTTATTTCCATCTCATATATAAAGGTTTTATAGTCTAAAACTTTGTTTTTACGGGTTGTATAATTTTCTTTTTAAAGCAGCTGAATTTATCCGTCCTTTAAACATTGATTATTCAAAAATAAATAATTATTTGTTAACTATTTACACCTGAAAAATTTGCTATTAAAAAAGGACAAGTAAACATTCGAAAAGACAATAAGAATTAACACAATTTTGACTGAATTAGTTACTTTTATTTATATTTAGCGCATTTTCGAGATGTCGAAATCGCTATTGCACCCGTTTTGTCCGTCCGTCCGTCCGTCTGTCATCACCCTTGATCTCAGCATCCATAAGTCCTAGACCCATGAGGTATATATGTTTTTTGTATGCCCTGACCTGCCATTTGTGCATCAACACTCAGTTACTCGATCTGTTATAAAACCCCGTTAAAACTACCAAAAAATATTTCGAATCGAGAGGTAACACTAGCGCAGGGAACGGCCGCCATTGCCGGAAGTCGAATGCACAATCCTTCCAGTATTGAAGAGTGGTGCGAAAGGGTGCAAAAGAATTAGTTGTTTTTTTTTAGTTGACGTCATTAGAATATGTGTAAAAGTTTAGAGAGTTTTACGTCATCATTTGTGGTGACTTGTATTTGGATTAAAGAGAAAATATTTTTTTTTTAAAATGTAAAGAAATGACTTTTAAATAAAAAAAAATGTCAGGTATATTCATTACACAAGAAAATTCATAAAAATATGTCTAAAATCTAAACACAATTACTGATAACTACATAATTCTGATATCTAACATAAGTACTGATACATAATACGAAAATGCGCTAACACGTCCTGAATTCCAATAGGTACCAGGCTTAACATGATTTTTTTCTTTGTTTCCTTCAAATTAATTGAGCAATAAAATCTAGCAAATAATGAATCGCATTCTTTATCTTCATCTTTCTGCTGTTAATTAAATCACCAATTTTTTTTCTATTTTGACTCCAATTTTATAATAATAATAATGTTTTGGTATAGATTTAGCCTAAACAAAAACACAAACTTATGATGGCATCGTCGCTTGTCATTTTCTGAGTATTTAGTTTATACATTCTCTAGCATTTACTGTAGCCTTTGTTACTTTATACGACTAATCGTTTGCTAGCATAGCTTAAAATTACATCATGGCTGACCCCACGGCTATACTCAGAGAAAAGGTAATAGGGTTGATGAAAAAAATACATTTCGGCCATGACTTTTATTACATCATTTTTCTATTTCACTCATTCCAAAAACCCATAATTTTGATCCTAATATGTTTGCCTTTTCAAATAAAAAAATTCTGGATTGGTGGAAAGTGGAGGCCGCTCCAGTTATCATAGGAGACAGTTGAATACATGACAATATCGGTTCATTATTAAAAGTTGAACGAAAGACCTTTTTCAGAGGTAAAAATATGAATTTTTATTTTAACATTTAAAAAATATTTTGTACATTTCAGAGGAGTCTGCTTTAGGAATTAAAGAAGGGATCTGTCACTTTGTTAATTTGCACAAGGATATATCACTTACAAAGATTGATATCATTATTTATTACAAAGACACAGAAATTGAATCGGTTAGTAAAATTATCTTTTACACAATTTTGCGGAAACCGGGTGTAATCAAAATGAATTTATATAAGTGTAACATAAACTTACAAATCATCTGCTGACTGCATTTAAAATCTATTTAATTTTATAGTTCATGTAATCCGGGAAGAAAATTGAGATATTTAATTTCTGTTATCTCATTAGCGAAAGTGAATGCATAAGACCTCGCAACCAAAACCTTTTCACTGTACGCAATCTAGTCCCATTGATAAAGGGAAATACTGTTAAGAAAATGTTTAAATGAAATTCTACTCTATACAACCGGGATTTTAATTTAATGAACAGTTTACTGTTCGAACAAACCTGTCATCGATGTACGTTGTAGACTGATTTATGTCAGATTATTATACTCGTGCTAGTTGGCAGAAAGATGTAAACTGATCTGAAAAAAAAAGATATGTTTCCACAGCTATAATAACCTCGGCCCCAAAGTAACAAATTTAATATTATGTTGATTACTTACCACTTACCATCCTTATCTATGTTTTAGTGCATAATATGTTTGTAGCGTTGTAGACAATTTTAATTTCAAATTGTGTCTGGGGAATTTCTTTCTTTATAGTTCTTGTGTTGTTTATCAGATTTTCAAATCCAGTTTCTTTGGAGATGATGATGACAGTGACTTCAGTGAGAATATGTCCAGGATGGGATATGCTGCAGCTTTATTTCCAGAAACAGATAAAAGTGAAGGTAACATGAAAATCACTGAGACTAAATGACATGTCTAAAAAAATGTTTATTTGTGCGTTTCCTTAACCATATGAGAGCGGCTATTAGCAATGCCTGATGTTATTTAGTATATAGGACATAATTTGTGCAAGTATAACAGATGTTGTTATGTGTGTCTGTTCTAGCTGAATTTGCATTTTTTACTCCAGGAATCTACATCAACAGCTTGTAAGCACATACAAAATATTTAAAAACAAAATTATGAATAAGGTATAATTTAGTTTTGTGAATTCGAGTCAAATGTGTAGACGATCATTACTCCAGCTAAGTATGCTACTGAAGACTTGTTGACCAAGCGTTTGTTGTTTCGCTTGCTTGAAGATTGTCGTCCAGGACACAGGACGTATCTATAAGTCGTGATTTTTATTTATTGCGGTGCTTAAATGCTGACAAGTTCAACAATATTCCTTTAAAAGATAATCCTAGTTATTTACTTGGACATCGGACTTAGAGATAGTAATGCAGTCTAATTATATTATTTATTATAAACCCCTAATACCTCTTGTAGATTTTAAGTTAACACAAGAATGTTTAAGAAAACTAAAATTTAAAAAAAATAAATTCACTTATACTTTCATTCCTGGGATTACAAAAATTATTGACAATATATTTTTAAAGTATAAATTGTGTAGTTATGTAATGTTTAAAGAATCTTTTTTTTTTGAAAGTTATTACATGTTATTTATTAACCATATTATCTAGGAATGTTTGCTTACATTATTAATCGCTTTAAAATATTTTAATAGGCAATAACACAACAATCACATATGGTTCTGTAACATTGGCTGTTAAGTGCGGTGACATTACCAAAGAGGCCTGTGATGTTATTGTCAATGGAATTAAAGCAAACATGGACCTCGATTCTTCTGGTTGGTAAAACTTCAACCTTTTCAAACTAGCTGGCACTAAAAGACAATTAAGAAAATATTTATATCATTTTAGAGCAATATGAATTATTTCTTACTTTTTGAAACATAGAAAATTTAATTTTTTAAATTTTTTATCCTAATAAATAATTTTCTAAAATGCACACAATAAAACTCTAATTTTAAAATAACATTTATTAATTTTTTCATTTTGCTGTGCTAAACTTAATATTATTTTTGTTGACTTGTTACATATTTATTTTTATAAAACATAATGTTGTTAGTTAAAACTAACGGATATATTCATGATCTTTCTTGAAAAAAGTTTCCCCCCCCCCCCACACACACACATTTTACTATTATATCAAGTGTATGTTTAATCTAAATTCTATAAGCTATTATTTATAATCCTGATTGATTATGGGCATATATAATGGTTGCAATTTTAATCCAAAGAATAAACATGATGTCATATACGATAGAATCGGATAAATTACTTTGTTATTGAAAAATACAAATTTTCGTTACAAATATTACCTTTTCTAAGGTACTGTTTGCAAGACGCTTCTGAGGCAAAATGGAAACGTTTTTCAAGCTGAATGCA
The DNA here is from genome assembly GCA_002072015.1 of Radix auricularia. NCBI lineage: Eukaryota > Metazoa > Mollusca > Gastropoda > Lymnaeidae > Radix > Radix auricularia. Next base: position 670,418 of record MUZC01001151.1, on the reverse strand, counting down.
GTTCAAAGAGTGTGTATAAAATAGACGATTATTTAAAGTCATAGCAATATTCCAAACAGCCACGTTATACATATTTCAGAAGAAGCATAATATACATAAATATTTAAACTAATATTTATTTAAGGTAATATAAAATTTAGATAATTAAATAAACTTACAAATAGAAAGAAACAGCAAAAACAATAACAACAAAATGAAAAAAAAAAACTTTTCTATTTTTTTAGTTGCTGAGATTAGTCAAGAAGGTGTTGCCATAACAACCGCGGGCAGACTTCCCTGCAAAAACATCATTCACATCAACATGGACATTTTTTCTCGTAGACTGGACGAAGGATTATTTACAGTATTAGAGATTGCTGAGGGACTCAGAGCAACATCCATAGCAATTCCAGCCCTAGGAACAGGTAAAAAAAAAAACCAACTAATGTCTTATTACTCTTTATACCTATCGCCTCCAAGGTGCTCAGATTTCTTATTCGTGTTCTAAAAAGAGAATTTAAAATAAGTAATTAACAGAGAGTAATGGATATAAAGCAAAATTATATCTTATAAAATCATTCGTTTCTTTTTCTGGAAGGGGACGCTCGCGTGTTCTTATCAAAAGTGAAATGAATTGTTATTTAAAGTTTAGCCTAGATGCTTGATAAAGATCTCTATCTACTTAGTGTTATGGTTAAATCACCAGCGTTTCTTGACTTTGTTTTAAATACGTTGACGCTCCCCCCTTCATGGGGGATATGTATAACTGAATGAGAAAAAGTAGGTGAATGGAGCGCTCCCTACACTGATGTAAATTCTACTTGACATACACAGTGAATCGAAAGTATTTTAAATTTAACCACACCAACCAGAAATAGAGCGTTAACAGAAAGAGATATTGCTCCTTTTGCTGCAGAAGATTTTTTTCGTCCTACGTACCCATACGAATTGACAGACAATGCCGGTCTGATGGCAAGCGATGCAGTATTCACAGACCATGCCGGTCTGATGGCAAGCGATGCAGTATTCACAGACCATGCCGGTCTGATGGCAAGCGATGCAGTATTTACAGAACATGCCGGTCTTATGGCAAGCGATGCAACATTCACAGACCGTGCCGGTCTGATGGCAAGCTATGCAGTATTCACAGACCATGCCGGTCTTATGGCAAGCGATGCAACATTCACAGACCATGCCGGTCTGATGGCAAGCGATGCAACATTCACAGACCATGCCGGTCTGATGGCAAGCGATGCAACATTCACAGACCATGCCGGTCTGATGGCAAGTGATGCAGTATTCACAGGTCATGGCTATGAGAGAGTTGTGGGCCACTACGTCAAGCTACCTTTCTTTCTCTAGCTAGTTTAAGGTACCCATTCCAAGTTGAATGGACTCAGCGGTACTCTTAGCCCAGGGAACAAATCCCTGCCTTCACTGAGATTCGAAACCTTGACTCTCGGTACGCGAGACGAAGCGCGCATGCCATCTCACAACTGTGCTCTAGCCCTACCCCTAAAAAAAAAGTTTAATGTGCATCAAAGTGACATAGATAAGCAATATATATATATATAAATATAAATATATATATATA
>MUZC01001151.1:656355-668235 GCA_002072015.1 Radix auricularia | reverse complement strand
ATATATATATATATTATTTTATTGCATAATCAACTCTACTGATAAGAGTAAACGGACACAATAATACTAACATGTTTAAAATTTTTGTTAAAAATTCCTATATTATGCAAAACTTAGCATTTCCTTTAGCAATAATAGCCTAGATGTTTCGTTTCTTTATTCAATAAATTAGCTTTAATATCTTGCATTTAAATGTGTAATCCTCGTATAATTTGTGATGTATTAGATATATATATTAAAGAAATAACCAAAGCTATTAAATTTTCTTTATCTTTTCAACAGACAGACACATAAATTCAACAGGCGAAGATGATCCTTTGAAAATTGCGATCATTTATAAAAGTGCAGTTTACGGCCAAGAATTAATACAAAACTTTAAAGAAAGCTTCAGCCACATTTTTATCAATAACGTCCATGATATGAAATACTTGAAAAATCTTAGCGCAGAGCAGGTATATTTTAAAATAAAAAAATGTGGGTGAGACTGCATTCAGGCTTATAGGTAAGTAGATAGTTGTCATGCTAATAGAGTATCTTTGAGCCTGACCAGGCGTAACAAAACGGCTCTCATCGGCTCTGGATTTCACCGCAGATGCTTTAATATCATTTTATTAGTTTTGTATTTGTTTGTTGCTCTTTGCCAAAACGTTTGTTGTTTTGTGAGGCCTTGGCAGGCTCATACATACCCGTTTTTGATGACATCTATCTACTTATTTTTAAAATAATTATTTATCTATATTATTAATTTGTTTTCTCTTTGGATTAGATAACAGACCAATAAGGCTTATTAAAAATGCCTTAGTTAAATCAAATCATTATTTTTAAAGTTGTAGAACATTGCATGTAATTTGTTAAATTAGGGCAGGGGTGGCGAACAAGTTCGACAAAAATAGCCAACATTTTAAACTCTGAGAGTCAGGAGCCACACCACACAAAAGCATAAATTTTAACAATAATATATTAAACACATAATATAAAATGCTCAGTCAGGTGTTTTTGTTACCTTGTTGGAGTGATGGGATGATAATCTCAATGGGATTTCTGGCATCTTTTGTTTTCAGTAAACTTCTGCAAATCAGGTTTATATTCAGTTGTAGCCACTCGGAACAGTTCGTTTACATGAGTGTCAGTCAGAATGGACTGGTGCTTTCATTTTAACACAAAATTAAGATTTTAGGGGTTTAACCTGCCCTTAAAGAAAAGAACTTTAAACTGCACTAGCTCGCGTCCGGGAAAAGACTGAGCCTCTTTATTTATAAATCATTCTTTTAAAAAGGTTGGGAGATGCAGGGACTCGACCTAAAGGAGGGGTTTTCCCGAACTCATTAAGGAACACTGACTTTCAGAGGGGTTTTCTCAGAAATGACGAAAGTCTATTTCCAGGGGTTTTCCTAGAATCTAGAAAGTACTCAGAACTTACACCTTGAGAGAGGTTTCCCTTTCCACTAACTTGTGACATAGGAATGAGTATCGAAAGACGATGTATCTAATACAAAATCCAAACATGGCAAAGAGACACAGTATACAAAATAATGATAAGAGGAAAAGAGCTGCATTCCTTTTAGCGTGTTCGCTATCCCTGGTATAGGACACACCACGAAGGCTTAGGGTGACATTGTCATAAAAAAATCAGAGAAACATATTAGCTACTACTCAGGCATGCGTTAGCTATATTGTAGCCTCATGTGTTTTAGATTATTTCCTTCAACTAAAAAATGGGGGACATGTTGTTACCATTGCGTTTCTTTAAGGAAAAATTTAACTTTTAAAAATTCTTCCAGCATCTGATAATTTTAGTTTAACAAATCAAAAGTGTACTATAAAAGATGTCTAGACTTGCCTAAACGAAAATAGTTTTCAATATACATTTTTTATATTTTGTGCTTGGTTTAATGTATTCCAAAAAGTGCATACATTATTATGGGAAAATTCAAATTTAAAACAAAATATAAGCCTCAGCAAGGAAAATATACAAAACATTGCTGAAAAGAAGAAAAGGTAAGACCTTGGGGCACTTTCGCTATTATGGGTTTGTATGGTCATTGATCTTAAGGGAAAAAAACTTTCTTTAAAGTGAAAATCTATACATTTTTTGAAATAACTTTATAAAATTATGCAACTTCATCAAGAATTTTTTAAAGTGAAAAATGGCGTGAGATATATTTTAAAACAATACATTTTATTTCTTTTTGAGACAAGCATTGTAATCTGGAACGTATGTTTTAAGATCACTAATTTTATTCTGAATTAAAAACGTAAAACAGATTAAGCACCTACAAAGGAAAGGTTTGGAAAAGGGAATACTTCTAAATTTTGACGTTGGTAAAGGACGCATCAACATGCAAGGTCTCAAAAGCAATGCCCCCACAATTCTAACTCTTGTGTATGAAAAGCAGTTGGACGCAAATAAGACAATTCTGGCGAAAAATCCTGGCTACGTATGGGAATACAAGGACGGTGAAAAGTGAGAGAGATTTGAACCAATGTAAGTTTTAAAAAAATATTTTACTTAGTTATTTGACTTATTTCAATTAGTTAATCTATTAAGCTTATTAAAAAAATATTTAAGCCTTCGATAACTTATATCTAAAAATAATACATAATTTCAAAACCTAAATTTCATTTTCTCTGTCAAACATTTGCAACTGAAGACAAATTATCTAATTATTCGTATAGGCTATAACGAAATTGTATTTCTGATGTTTTAAAAGTTCAACAAGCTTTTAACAATCAGTGACACCCGGCGGTGTGTTGTGTTTTCCTTTGAAGATAGCTGTACATTTTTGTTTATAAATAAGAGAACCAGAGAAAGTATCAAACCTTAAGGACTTAAGACTTTTGTTTGTTAATGTCACGCACATAAATATGTAGCAATAACAAAATTTATGATAAATTTTTGTAAAATTAAGAAAAAGATATTTAGAATTATGAAAAATATCTATAGAAAAGTTGAGCAACAACAGATTCCCAACTAAGACAGTAAGATAAAGAAAAAAAAAAGAAATAAAAATGAGCAGTCAAGCCACCCCCAACAAAAAAAAAAAAAAAAAAAAAAAAAAAAAATTTAATGATTATACCAGGACACATCCTGGTACTTATTTCCTTATCATTACATGCTCGGCACATAGGAGATTGGGTGGCCTAAACATGGATCATCATTGATATTGATACTGTTACGAGGGGATTAAGTCGCACGATGATTAGCTGTCCTTGCTCTCTCTAACTAATGTCAATACCCATTTGAATATAGGTGAAATTAGGGATACCCTTTAACCCTGGAAAAAATAACTGCTTTCATAGAGATTCGAACACCTGAATTTTGGTACTACACCAAGCGCGCATAACTTTTGTACCTTCATCTCATGGGTTAAAATTTAAGAATAGCTAACAATTCGATGTGCAAGTTTATACAACCCAGGAGTGGCGTTTGAGGGTGGCAACTGGGGCCACTGCCCCAGGCCCCGCGCTTAGGTAGGCCCCGCGTTTCGGTCCTGAACATGTCTTGTCCTGGTTAATAGCCTATACATGTAGAACCAAAGAGTGGATGGTAGAACGTATGCTGGAAACGATTGTAAAGAAACGAAAGAGGCTCTCTTGTAATCCTTTTTGAAGGTCAAATTCGGTAGCGTAGATGATGTCTTTGAAAGCATTACACCGTTAGCGGAAAATAGGTCAGATGTACCATTCATCCAATCCCCTTTATTTATCCCCTTTATTTGTGTACACGTTATTCACAATAGATTTACTAAAATAGTTATTTTTAGAAAACTGTGTCAATGGAATGGCAGTGTCTCGGTAGTGGTGCGATTGGAAACATTAATTAGCGTCATCAAAGTGATTTCTCTGTGCGATATCAACATGAGTGGAAGAGATCGCGATAGATTTCACAAATATGGCTCAGGCGCAGAAAAAGCTAAAAAACTCAAGCTAAGAGAAGAATTCGACAGAAGTCAAATGGAGCACTGGATAAGTACTTTCCAAAACAAGCATAGCATACTGGTGCTTAGCGATCTTTACTAGTACTCTGGCCCCGCGGGGCCATTGCTGGCACTAGGCCCCGCGCTTACCTAACGCCGCCACTGATACAACCAAGGATATCATAAATGAAGTATAACACTTTTTGTATTTTCTTATTCACCCTAATTGAAGATCAACCAGTTTTTAAGATACAAATTAAACGACAACATCACAATAAAATAATCACCGTTAAAATCTTGATTCATATCATTGTTAACTTCGGCTAGTGCAATAATATATTACTTTAAAAATTACTAAACGTTAAAAAAAGTATACTAAGAAAGAAAATAGCAAATTAAATCTAATGAACTTTTGCAAATCTTAGCTCTAACACTTCTTTAAAAAGTCTAGCAAGTTTCTTCAACTTCAATCGGTCATTCAAAACGATTGTATTACAATTTATCGATGATTCTATATAGTCATTATTAAAATTACCCCCATTTATCGAATGAGAAAAAAAATACTATTTTTGTTTTTTAATACACATATTTTTTATGCCTATGTCTTGAATAAACTTAATTCTATATTTTACTATTATTTTTATCGCATCACTTCTTTGATATAAAGTCTGAGTGATTTTATGAACGATAATTAGGCCTACATGACATTTATTATTATTTGCCTAAGAAATGTGTTTTAACAAAATTTAAAAAAAAACTGTTTCTTGAAAAAAGACTTCTCACCTAAACATCAAATCTCAACAGTGCTAATTAAATCCTCATGAACAAACACCTTTGTTCTGCAGCATTAACGCAGAGTTGGAGATGACCCACAAAAAAGAACTGAATTGTCAATACAACGACTCAATGGGACGAACACATCTTGTGAACTTCGCAAAGGGCGTGCAATATTTGCTTGACAGAAAAGGAAATATCACTGACAAGAAAATGGAAATAAGAAGAAGAGATCTAACAAAAGGTAAATCATATTTTTCCTACATAGGAATTGCTTTCAAATGCCTTAATGCATAAAATGAAGAATATCTCATTTAATGAGCGAAAGCTGTTTGGTTTCTGATCTTCTAGACAAGGAAATATTTTAAAGCAAATTGTATTAGAAATTATTACACAGTAGTCAAAACTGTTCAGAAGGAAGGAGAAAACAAATAGACGATTTAATTATTAGACCAGCTCTGTTTATGTTGTAGAGCTCTGTGGAAGATATTCATCTTGCATCAACGTCAGAAGTTAATACTTCGAAAGATTATTTATCAATAATGAGAATTATTTTTTTTAAATGTACCATAAGCTTCATGTGAAATCGTCTGATATTTCATATTTCTATTTAATCTGTCAATTTAGTGTGCTCATTGACAATTTTTTAAAGGCTTATTGTAATGTGATTAGATTTTTTTTAAAACCCGCACCAAATAGATCTATATATTTATGTATAATAATTCCTTTTTATAATTCGTGTTTAATGATAGGTTCTTGGGAATCTATCCCTCCACTGAGCATTGCACATAATTGTGTTTTCTTTCAGAACACTGAAGCTAGAACTAATAGCAGAGGTGATCTTTTTAAGCGTGTCAGGATTCTGTTGGGAATGGGTTCTCTAAAAATATGTTAGAACCTCAAACACTGGCAGATTGCGAAGGGTGTGACCCACGCTAGGCCACTTAAACGTTCTCAACATAGACAACAAACTGTTTCACAGAGCAGTATTGACCAACGTTCTTTAGCATGTGCCTGCATTTTATTTGTGTGATGACATATTTTTATATATTATATAATCTACGTTAATGCTGTTTTTTGTGTGACCCACTATTTGTAAATATACATTTGTTGCTTTCTGCCCCTGCAGATGTAAATGGGACCTACGTTGTACTAACAAATAGCATGCTGCCATGTCAGTGGCGTAGCTAGGGGGGACAGTGGGGGCGGTCCGCCCCTGGTGGCACTCATCCAGAGGGCGGCACTTGTGGGCATTTTTTTGACAAAGTCAATCGGTTTCAATCGCCCCTTTTTCTTTTGAAGGGGGAAAACCAAGGTGAAACAAATATATTCTTAATTTCGAGTCTTAATTAAAGGATTCGTGCAACATTCGTTTGATTACATAGTGGTTGTTATATAAAACGCAAAACCTTTCAAGAATTAAAAATCGCTCAATAAAGGTATCGATTTGTTTGGAAAATTAAGCGGTATACGTGACAGATGGCGCTTTTATAAGAAAACTGAACAAAAAATAACAAAAAATCACCACTGGTCCGAACATGTGTACTATTAATATCGCAACGACAGTTTTTGGAAGGAATACCGATATGCGCAGAATGATTCGCAAACAAGTACCTACATGACATGATGGTTCAAATATTGTGTTTAACTTGCAAGTAGTAATTTATATTACGGACTCAGTTTTCATAAAATCATTGTAAGGTAACTTAAAAATTTTTTAATTTACGTTGTTTTTATTGCATTAAAGTAGCACACATAGCTTGTGTTTTTCATTAAAATACGGTTATTCATTTAAAATTAACGGTTATTAATTTCTCCGTTAATAAACACCACAATAACATAAATTATTCCGAAAAAGACATAGTTAAAAATTTTAAGCGTCTTTGAAAAATTCCCATCTGAAGTAACTAGTAAAACGAGATCAGATGCTGCAATTTTACTTAGTTCAATGCAATCTTTTACTTTTCTATGGAATCTCAATTTATGGGAACCCGTCTTTTTTTTAATTAATGAGAACCCAATTCATGGAACAAAGATATGTGCTAATACAGAACCCTGTTCTAGAGAGAAGAGAGTTGGAGATATGAACTGAAAGCCGAGTTAGCATTCGAAAAAACCTGAGTGGGGAAAATTCAGAAGACGCTGTTCTATCTTTAGAGAAAGAAGTACAACGAGAAATGTTTTTGTCCATAGATTTAATTATACAAGAAAATAAAAGAACGCGTTAATCAATTACATGCCATTGCAAGAAAACCATCCTATATAATACGAATTAGCCAACTAATGAAGAATTTGAACATCAAATAAATTTCTTTATTGATAAAGAACAGTGCGATATTGAAAGAGAAAGGATCCAATTTTTTATGGCTGTACACGCAATTGCGGGGCCCTATGCAGCTTAGTATGCAAAAAGAATTGCGCGGGGCCAGTTTTAGTAGGGTTAAGGTATTAATATGGATAATAAGTGAATATTAAGATAGGTGGGGCCTATGAAAGCGCGGCGCCAACTGCGACCACATAGGTTACAGTAGCCTAAGAACAGCTCTGGTTGTACCTACATTACAAGAGGAGGCATTACGTTTTTTTTTTAAAAACGGGGGGGGGGGGGGGGGAATGCCCCCTTGATCTATTAAAATATAGTCGGCATTATAGATTGGAACATTCTTTACTCAATATTATAATTTTGATAAGAATTTTTTAAAAACAATTATTATCAGTGTATCTAGTTGTGAAAGGAGCTTCTCCAAACTGAAGTTGAAAAAATATTATATGGGTTATTTAAGACTGCAAAATCTTGCAATATTGTCCATAGAGCAAGAACAAGATAGTACAAATAATTTAAATTTTGATAACATTATAAACGATTTTTCTGCCATGAAAGTTAGGTAAATGTATAAATATATTTACACACAGATGTATACAATTTATTTGTTTATATAAAAAAATCACATATTTAGAAATTAAAAATAAAAGCATAAGCATATTAATTGTTAATGTTTTTTGGGTGTAAATTTGGAATATGTTTTGTCTCATTTGGGGAGGGAGTGGTGGGTGACCTGCGACCTCAATTACTTTCTTGTGGCCTTCAAAAATTATCTTGTATTTTTATAAATGTGTCTTTATACGTATATCATCTTATGCGGCCTCTTTTATTACTGCTTACCTAAATAGGGCATGGAATTGTAAAAATGTTCCCCAACTTTTCCAGTGTGCTTCGTTTTAATTACAATTATTTATTCATGTTTATTAATTTATTTTATTAAAAAAATCATTCAATTGACTTGACTTAAGGGGGCAGTCCATAAATGTCGTCACGCAATTTTGGCTGATTTTTCACCCTACCCCCCCCCCCCCCGTCACACGTCGTCACGAAAACTTAGACCCATTCCTCAATGTGACGGCACAAAGATTCCACCCACTATAAAGCCGTATTTTCTATTTGAAAGTTAAGCATGTTGCATTTTTTCCACTTATATATGTTTTTAGTGCGAGGCTGTACTCTAATATCGTAACACGCATGAGGCCATGTAAAACGTAATTTTAAAAAAGTGTCAGTTATCATACATTTGAGTATAGTTTTTATTTAAATTTGCGCGTTTTGAATGACGTCAAATATGTGACTCCTCTCTCCCCACCCCCGTGCATGATGTCATTTATGGGCGGCCCCTAAAAGGGTGACATATTGGAGACCGCCCCGGCCGGCAAAAGCTCTAGCTACGCCACTGTGCCATGTTATTTACTTCCAGAGAGAACATGTTTGAATTAACAATTTTACTACTATTTATGATTCTTGGCTGTAATTATCTTCAATAATTTCCTACACCTATTACTTGAAACTTTCACGAGAGGAATATGTATTTTTCAAAACATATTCATAAATCACACAAGAATAAGCCGATGTCACTGACAGTTGTGTCGTTAAGGCAAAGGGAATATTAATTGATGGACGATATTTCATATCTATATAATAATGCGCCTAAGCACATTTCCGTCCGTCAGTGTGTGTGTGTGAAGCCCCTATACCACGCAACTCTTGCTAACTTTTTTTAAAAATTGAAAATATAGACGCAAAATCATAATGATTTTGGGTTTGAGATTAACAGAGGGTGTGGTTTTGCGCGCAATAAAAAAAACAATTAAGTAGCGTCATGAAGCTTTTATTATATTTCTTTATTTGATGTTACTTTTTATCTTGATTATAATCCGAGTGTGTGAATATGCATCCGTGCGAGTGTGTTCATATGTGTGTGCGTGTGTGCGCGCGTCTGTGTGTGCGTGTGACTGTGTGTTTGTATTAGTTGTTAAATAATGATTTAATTCATAGATTGCTAAAAGTGAAATTAAATATTGAAAAGACATTACAAGGTAATGATTTAGGTATAGTTAAAATTATGCACTGGATTATAAAAAAATCCGTTAATTTTTTGAACACAAGTTTCTGCCAATGCGATCTTCGTGGGTGCTTGAATAAAAGATAACGGGAAGTCATTGAATATGACCTTAAAAATTGTTAATGAGAGGATCAATCTCCAAAAAATTTTTCAGAGATGGTTTTTCTTTATGTTTCATTTTAGAAGAAATGAGCCTTTGAGCATTAGAAAATAAACAGTGAAAAGAACGTATAGTCGCTATTGAAATGCATTATTTAGTTATAATATATAAATGGGTAACATTGAGGCTAATTGGCGCATAATTATTTTTAAAGAAAATGGAACCTTTCTAAAATTTTACATTGTATTTTACATTAATAAAATCACACGGAGATGGGTCGAACTAATATCTCATAGTCAATGTTAAATAACTTTAGAAATAAATGTGAAGAAATTATTTAATTGCAGACGAAATATCAATTTTTCATTTTAATATGAGCTTTTATATATCTATGTATATAATCGGATGGAAGCAAATTTTATACGGGCTTATAACAAGTCAAATTACAGAAAATGACATTTCTTAATAGAAAACTTAACATGGAACCGCTTTTGAAGTATTTATCAAGTGATTCATCATAAAAACATTTCCAAACGGCTCAATAAAATAAATCTCATTTGTCCTAAATAAATGTCATCCATAAACTGTTAAGGAATGGATGTTTTGATTAATTGGTATATGAATGAAAAATCTTACGTCAAAAAAGACTTATTGCTAGAATAATGCAATATTATGATACGTGCTTTGGTAAAAAACTGTAGTATTTTCAATTGGTGCAAGTTTGTGTGTGTTTGTGGTGGGGGGAGGGGCTATGTGCGTATGTGTGTGTGATTTGCTAATTTCTAAGGCTGCTAAAGTTGCGCCTCTAACATAAAAACCAGTATTTATCTTCTTAAACCACTCATAGTTGTTTGATTTTACGCCAAATGTTTTCTTTACTGTAATATATTATCGGAAATATAATATTGCAAGCTGGTATGATTTTTGGATAAACCAGTGAATTTTATGCAGGCAAATAAAAACACTAAATCCCTAAAAATATATAAATAGTAAGATTTACGGATCATTCTATCCCGGACGATTCGACTCTGCCAGTTCGACCACATGTAATTTCGTCCCCAGGACGTTTCATCCCCAGGTCGTTTCGACCACATGACGTTTCGACCCAAGGGTGTTTCGACCCCGGACGTTTCGGCCACTTTCAATCTACACCGTAGAAATTTATTATTAATTGTTGTATATGTAAATTTAGTTTATGGTATAAAAATAATTTATAATTTTTCAGCTTATCGACAATCTTTTTAAAAAATCATTTATTTTTGTTATCACAGCGAAAATCATTGAGCCACTTAAATATATACATCTTTAAAACCCAATTTAACCTAGGTCCTTTTTAAGTGTGTATGGGATAGGAGTTGAAATTCTAATTCTAATTTCTAATTCATAATTTATTTAAAAATAATAATAGTAATAAAACAACACATTATAAATGAAAAAAATCTCAGTTTAGAAACGAAAGTGTCGAAACGTTAAGGGTCGAGATACCATAGGGTGGAAAAGTCCCGTGATGGAACTGTCCAGGATCGATTCGCCCGGGGTCGAACCGTCCGTGGTCGAAACATCCAGAGTCCAAACGACCTGGGAACGAAACGTCCTGTGGTCGAACTTTCCGGGGTCGAAGTATCCAAGCACCAAATAGAAAATACTTTTTGCACATTTAAAGTAAACCAGGAAGGTACATTTTTAGCTAAAATCTTGCGATTTAATGTGTTTCTTTAAAACAAATTAACTCATGCATACTTTAATTTTGCATCAATATTCACATAATTAATATCTGGCGCATAAAAAAAACCTATTCATTTGACTAACGCCATTCCTAGCCTAGATATAGAAATACATTTTTGGAGAGCTTTGCCCATGAAAAAAGCAATCTTAAAACATGTATTTTACTCTAATACCTAAAGAATGATGAAACATCCATTTTTTAAAAAAATCGGGTACATTTCTCGAACAATGCGGTTGCATGACATGCGCTTCGGGTAAAAACTGTTCTTTAAGTTTTAAGGTGCAAATAAGTGTAAAGAAATATCACGGGTATTACGACTTATAAATAGGATCAAGCATAAAAAAGTGCGTGTTATGTCGAAAAAACACACTGACAACAACTCATTTTGTGCCAAGCTGTTTTGAGTTTATTAGATGAATAGTATACAACGGGATAAAGATTGATATCAGTGAATTGTTACTATTAGAAAAATGTGCGGGAATATATAATAATTGACATAAAATTTGTAAGGAGATCAATTTCTCACCATTTTCTGAAAAAGCAGCATTGTTCTTATGTTTTTATTCACGTTAAAGGAACATGTGCCTTTAAAACAAATAAACCATTTTTCCACTCTCCCCAAGCCACAAAATTCACATATATTATCAGGATAAAAATATCCTATTCGTTTGAACTAATTTCATGCTTAGTCATTAAATGAAATGGGTGTTTAGAAAGCTATTTCTAAGAGCAAAAGGAATCACGTGGAAAGATATTGTTTTCATGTTTTGATCCAAGTAAAAAGAAAGTGAGCCTTGCCGCCCTTGCCCGTTAGATTTTTGTAACGGTTAACGACATTTGTTATTCTGATAGGGTATATAGCACGTGATATTAAAGGGGTTCGAGCATGGTGACAGAAAGCCATCAATCGATCTGAATGGAAGGATGTGGTTGAGCAGGCCAGGGCCATACATGGGCTGTAGAGCCACGGAT
>MUZC01001151.1:594641-635786 GCA_002072015.1 Radix auricularia | reverse complement strand
GCACACACACACACACACGCACACGCGCACGCGCACACGCACACACACACACACACACACATATATGCTTTATATTTATATTTATATATAAATATTATATTTATAGGAATACATTCAGAGAAATAAACATACGATACTCAATTAACCATACATTTACATAAACAAAACAATACAAATATCTATTTCTTATGCCTCAACTTCCCTGATGGAATAGGCTTGGCTAAAAGAGACAGGCTGGACATCTATGCAATGATCAGGAATAAAAGCATTAAATAATATATAATACCCATACAAATACATTTGAATATTCTAAGTCTAGGTATTGGTCAAACCTGAAAACACACTTTTCAGCTATGCTCAAACTCTATTCACCAGTCAACACCTCAGATCTGATGCACTGTGAATCTTCTGAAAGAGGGAGAGACTGCTGAAAGGTTTGGGTCCAGTATTTAAGGACCCCTGTTCACGCTATGGCTGTGTCTGACCCATCTTTGCATTAGGCCCTTTCCTAAACTAAGCATGGGTCAGCGAGCAGTTCTCGTCATGATTGGTCAGCTGGTATGTACCAACCGTTTAGCACGCGCTCACACGCATTTCCTTGAGAACGTTCAGCCAACTTCCACGTGCTAGCCTATTATTAATTCTATAAAATGTTCCATTGTCCATCATTAATCTTTGTCCATCTCAAGGACACCGTCCCTATTGCGCTGATCGATCTACCCCTACCCCCAACGACTCTAAATTTGTACAGGTTCTCAAATAATTGTGGGGAGGATCTCAACAGCAGCATTCAAGCTATATTAAGCAAAAGACGCCTCCGCTGGCTTGGACACGTCAAGAGAATGCAAACTGGTCGCATACGCAAATATGTGCTATACATTGAGCTGGCAACAGGGAAAAAGTCAGTTGGTCGGCCATGTCTCAGTTACACTGATATGTAAGTAGTCAACATTGACGTACAAAGCTGTGAGAACCTGGCTGAGGATAGGACCACTTGGCGGGCTATAGTGAAACAAGGATCTTTAGGAGCAGAGAAGCAAACTAGGGAAAAAGTAGTTGGTTAAAGAGCGAAGAGAAAGGCCAGGCAACACTGCCCAATTACATTCGTGTGAGTAAAATGCAGAAGAGACTGCCATTCAAGGATTTATCGCATCAGTTACACCAAGAGCTGCAAATAATAAAGATAAATGTATCGTCTTTCGTAGAAGGACAGATGTCATACATCTTGAGTGCCCGAAAGCTTACGCAGCAGTAGCTGGTGGATTTCTGTATGCAGGTGAAAGCCAAATGCACTCGTCAGAATCAAAGTCAAGTCATTAAACACTGAAACGACAAAAGGAGCAAAGTAGTACTAATACATATCTATTGACTTAAACCTTTCTATTCACGAAAAGTTCCCATGCCTATAATATTTTTATTAGTCCTCATTCTCTCTCTCTCTCTCTCTGTATATATATATAGCTTTCGCTAAAACCATTATCCTGTCTGAATGTGATACCTGGCAATCATTGAAAGCAAGATGTAGGCTTTCGAAAACAAATGGATGAGAAAAAAAATATCCACATCTCTTATCTAGAACACAAGACCGATGCTGAATACCGAATTTATTTGCACAATATGAGTTTAAAATTATAAAAATACAAAACTGAAGTCATGGGTCGGCTTAAAGGCACATATAACAAATAGGACACAAGGAAATATTTACTTAGTTAATCATCAGTTGTGAACACGTTATCAGCGGAGGTTTAGACATAATAGAAGGTAAATATTTTCAAAGAGTAGAAAACGTTTTTTTTTCACTCCAGTAGGTAAACAAACTGGTATGTAACATAAAAATAAGTTTTTAAAGTCTTTAAAATAAAAAA
This sequence comes from Radix auricularia, assembly GCA_002072015.1. NCBI lineage: Eukaryota > Metazoa > Mollusca > Gastropoda > Lymnaeidae > Radix > Radix auricularia. Next base: position 633,921 of record MUZC01001151.1, on the reverse strand, counting down.
AAAACTAAATGAACAAAAATATGGAGTAAAATTTAACAAATGTATTGTTGGCTAATATGCAGTTATTATTTTTTTTTAAAAAAAAAGGCAATTTCAAAGCAGTTTTAGGGGGTTGGTTTATATGCCATGTAAAAACGGTATTTCTGAGACGAAATAAACTCCATAGAGATTTGGTAGTGGGGATGGGGAGAGCTTAAATGATTTTTTAGAAAAAAATTATGGATTATTGATAGAAAAATGTTTAGTAGGTAACACATGCTTAAGATAAAAAAAGAAGGTGATAATTTCGCAAAGAGAGTGTTTTGTTGATAGAAAAAGTCTTGTCATTTTAAGGTAAGCTAAATGAGGTTTATAGTTCAGGTGGTTAATGAAATTAAAGAAAATTGATTGTGTTGGCCTAAGGATTTGATGTCCATAGAGTGATTTGTTAGTGAAAAACTAAATTGAGAACGTCACTTGTTTGTTATAATTTTTTTGTTATTTAAAAAAAAACAAAAAAACCTGTAGGTACAGTTTGTGGAACAAAATTATAAATCAAACTATTTACTATTATACCATCAATTGTAAATGAATTAACTGGTATTGGACTATAGGATTAAACGCATTCAGAATTTTGGTTTATAAATACTATTTTATTGAATTTTTTTTTGCTCCAGCTGTTTAGATATTTTTGTACAATCATTAATTTAAATAATAATATGTAGCGTTTATAGCCGGTTTCAAGTGTTTACTATATCTGAAGTGAAATCTTTGAAATCAGAAACATCATTGACATTGGTAAATTTTAAAAAAAAGATGTCATAAATAAATTTAGAAATCTACTTAACACTAAAATGTATTTTGGTACTAGATATTTTGTTAATTGGCTTTTTATAGTTAAGCAAGGCTTATTGGGTTTTTGTCTTCGTTTTACGAATAAACTCAGTTTTTAAAACCACATATCAATTTTACACAGAGGCAAATATTCGGCAAACATATCTTTATTGTTTGCTTTTGAAAATAAATTATGTCTTAATAATGTAAAGGGCGTTTGAAGATACCAGGTGCAGTTGATATTCGTTGCATTGTTGTCAATTTAATTTTAAATTAGTGCACTATCAATTTATTTAGACTCTAAGCACCCAGAAAATCCATGAAGCCTTAAAACGCATCTGTGGCTATTTTATGTCTTTTCCCTACTGAAACGACGTGCATACAGGTTAACCAGCCTTAATTAATTGAAGTTTCTAACTTCGTTACTATAAATCAATAAATACACTGAGTGAATCCCAAAATTGATTGAGTTCAAATATAAAATAGTATCATGCACACACCATCAACATATTAATGTAATAAAGTCATAAAGAATTTTATTTAAATATATCTTTTTATTCATCGTAAAAAACAATCATCAAATTAACATGTTCACTTTTTATATTTATTTAGAAAATACCCTCTGCTATACATACAAAAGTTATGTTTGGGTAGACTAATTCCGGTTAAAGAGTAGAAGCTGTATTATTTTTATTTTGTTCAAAATTTATTTCAGCATCAATAGTATTTTTAATTATTGTTTCTGTACTCTTATAATCTTTTTAAATATAGGGAAGTCTCAGATTTGTTAGATAAACTTGATTCATATTTGTGAAAGTAAAAATAAATAAATCTTAAAAATATTTAAAAAATTATTGATAAAGTGAAGTCTTGACATAAACATGTTATATGGTTAGTTAAAAACATATGTATGAATCTAGCAAAGTAGTTGTAAATAAAGAACGGATATTATTTTTTTAATGAAATTATTGCGTTACATTAATAAATACTTCCAAAATTTCAAAATTGACTCATAACCATCGACATCATAAGTCCCGTGATCATTACGCTCATCAGGGTAGCGCACGGACACGTTGAAAGACAACGATCTCCACGTCCAGTAACTATAACTACCTAGGATTATTCATCTACTGAGATAGTGCCTGTGTAGCTGAAATTCGAGCTAGAAGTGGGTCGGCTAAGACAGAAATGACGAAGCTAATCAAAATCAAACAGCAAATCTCAGACCTTAAAGAGCTCTTGTTAAAACTATTTTCCTTTATAAATTTGACACCTGGACACTACTGGAAACCACTGAAAGCAAGCTGCTGGCTTTTGAAAAGAAATGAATGAGAAAAATTATACAGATCTTTTATCTAGAACACAAGAACAATGAATGTGTATATTGCGGTCGTCAAAAAAGCATTGTAGCTAGCATGGTTCAGTCATGTGCCGTGACATGTTACCCTGACAAAATAGCATCCGTCATGCCACTGTATTCGACTACTCAGAGCATAATGCCACCATTTAATTCTTCATAAATATATACTAAACATTAACAGTCTGTTATTTTTAACTCTTAAATATAACTACCTAAAACCTGCTAAATCCAAAAAGCAAAAACTAAAAAGTGAAAGGGGACGTAGGATGTGTTAGATCTATTTTAGACTCTATTATAAATTTCACCATCCCATTCAAAGTTGGCAGCATAATTATCGGGTTAACTTCAAGACTTCAATCAATTTCTTAATTAACAAAAGATGTTAAAATATGGGTATAAAAAGAATGTTACTGAGCTGTGGCAGTGTTTTTATCACAAATACGTTGGACAGTCCAGTCAGGATGTACATACCAAAGTGTCTTCCAGCCTTGACGTTGTTGTTATCACTTGTTCTCGCTCAGGAAAGTTTCAACTCAGAACAGAATATTTTTGGTAAAGTCATGTTACATTTGTTTGATTATTTTTTTTCTGTGTTAATATTTGTTATAATTATCTCTTTCTGTTTGATTGATTGAAAAATAACTCCTACACTCTATGGGGTATGCCCTAGCTATTGTGTTTCTTTAAAAAAATTAGATTGCACTATTATTGCTGACATTCCAAAAATAATGCTTTTCTCATATACATACATATNTATATATATATATATATAACAGTTTTGTCACAAAATTTTGAAAAAATATATTGAACACGTGAAATTTTGATCCAAGTTTGATGATTCCGCTAAGAATCTAGTCACAACTCAGAGGAGTCATTAGGGTGGGTATCACAACTTTTCCCATAGACCTCCTCCGAGTTTGACAGTGACTAATTGCAGTAAAATACACTATTTTACACTTTGGAGTCACCCCAATTAATGATGTCACCATATGCGGTCCGCAAGCCCACATCCCCATAGGAACGCTTCTGTCACAACTTTCCATATATTTTTGTACTAATGAGCTGTGGTAGATCATAATATTCCAAGTTTTCAAGCAGTGACTTGAACTACCTGTTGTTAAGTGCCCTATCTATAAGGACGTTTATCACCTTGACACCCTGGCTCAAAACCTAACGCATCTTTTCACACAATTTCCTAATGGGTGACATAATGGAGGGATCAGAGTGTTTGGTCAGGATTTTTTCTTTAATTTTACTTTTGATTAAATTCAACAGACATATACTTTTTCCCCAGTTAAGGCAGGCACTTCAGTGATTTCCATCTTGTTTCACACCAATCCAATGATTTCACAACTGTTTTCAATAGCATTGAATAAAGCCCGACCTGTAGTTATTTACTTTTTTTTTTCCAGAGGCTCTAAATTTTTATTTCATGAGCACATTGTGCTTATTTACTGTATAACTACCAACAATTATGCTTCGTTCGGTCGTTTGTTACTTCCCCCCCATGCCAGTACCGCTAAAAAAAATTCCTTGTATCTCGAAGTTGGTGAATCAGATTACAACACTCCTCACTACGATTCATTTGATAAAAAATTCCGTAAAACAAGTTTTTTTTCTATTGCACTAACTTTGCTTGCTGCATCTGAATAGCTTTCCTTGATGAATTCTATGTCAGAAAAACGCTTTTATGAAAAGGGATCAATCGCAAACAAGCATGATTTACAAAAACTTTACAGCCTATTTTTATTATTATATGGCTTTGAACCTCAAATCATCTTTCCTGGGGCCTGTGGGCATTAAATTATTTATTCGTAATATATTAAGACGTTATTCATCTTTTGATTTTAACTGATCTTTAAAAATATTGAAAATATTTTCAATAGTATAAAATATGATATTAACACGTGTTTTTAATGTTAAATATTTGAAGAATTGAGCGCCGGGCCTTTAAATGTTTTGTTTTTCCTAATGAAAGTTAAATAAAAATTATTTTCCTGCGATTGCTCCAAAACTTTGGGAAGTTCAAGAGTAAAATCCCGCAAATGTCTCTAGCATAAAATATTTTTTTTAAAAATAACTTATAGAGGTGAGAACCCAAGCGTTTAAGATTTCATCACCTATATCATTTTACTGATATATTGATTAATATTTACATTACGATCCAAATTAAGATAAACTGGATTTTTGCCCCGGGATCCCTAGATTTCGTTTCTTTTTATTCCATACACTATATAAATATTATTATATTAATCCACTCGATATCAAACTTTGTACAGTTGATCAATACTAGCACTGAAAGATATGTTTTTGGAATAAACATGTTTCAAAAACACGAAAAACGGGAGGCTGAGTGCCCAAAAAGAAAACAAATTCGATACTGTGTTAATGGATCGACCTTGAACATAATTTCCACATAAAAACTTTTTAGCCTATAATAAAATAGTATCGTGCCTTTAACTCCCCTTAAGGCCAGTGTCACAAAATGATGTATTCGAAAAAAAAAATTATAAAATATTAAAGAATTTATGCTTTATTCGATTGTATGCGAATTTGGAAAAAATATATATCCAGTATGAACCAGATTTTAATCTAAACAGCTATGAACCTATGAACTTGCCTCATTTAGGTCATGGGGGCCCTTATTGTAGTTCCTTTTTTTTTAAATTTGAGCTATATAAATAAAGCAAACATTGCCTACAAGCTCAATACAATTAATGAAATGCCACTTGGGGATCTGTAGACTACATCTCCATAGGTTTCCTGCACATATTTTATTGTTGTAAATAGCGCTCATTAGGGGGGGGGGTGCAAAAATGTCGTTGTTTGCTTAAATGAGGTACTTCAATGTTACAGGATTAATAGATGGAACTTAACTATACGTGATACATAAAAAATAGTACTTTGTCATTCAACTCCAAATAACCAGTAGTTCTTTCCCTGTGACCATATATCTCTTATCTTAAAAACCTTGTTTAACATTCGATTTTACATGATCTTTACAAATATTTTACTTATTTAATACTTTACTTATTTTCATCATGATGGTGGTGTCATTGTACAGGGAATTTAAAATGCGTATCTTGCACCGTTAGAAGTTTTTAGTTAAATAAGCGTTACAATTATTATTTTATTCAACCGATCAACAAAATAATTTAATAAGTTGATTAGTAAATGGCAATATATTTAATACTAGCTAATTACCCGAGCTTACAGCGGTAATTTATGATTTCAGTTAGCGTTTAGAACCGGTAAACACTAATTCAAAAGCCCTTTGATTTCAATCTGGATCATAATGGATATACTAAATATATTAACTAAATCGTCTTGGAACAGACGTTAGAAGTCATACCCCATTTGAAATTTTATTATTTTTTAAAAGTACATTTGGTCAATAATTAATCAATTTACTTAGTAGACACTTTTGGAACTACCTTTTAAATATCTAATGTTAAAAATGGCATACGGGACCTCAGCACTAAAAGGTGTTTTTACTATTAAAACTTATTTTAAAAAAATAAAATAAGGGTCGGAAGCCCCTAAATGTATGGCTCAAGACAACAGCTTATTTCAATTTGGTTCATGTTGAATATATATGATTTTTAGAATTTGTTTTAAAAAATCGAGTGTAATCGAATGGTTAAAATGTCTTAAACGTTGACGAAAAAGAGATAATTGGCCAAGGGCTACAAAAGATTGAAAAATGTAATTTTAATAACTTAATAAATTTTAATATAAGCCATCGAGTTTTTATCTTCCAAGTTTTGTACAAATACATTTACACAATATCCAAACTTTTTTATTGGTAATTTAGCTAATAACCTGCACAGTTGAAATTTGTGTTGATTAACTTTTTATATAAGGAAAAAATACAATTGGGCCCCCGCTCCCACTGAGTGTCAATTTCATTTTTTTTTCTTTTTACCAAAGCGGGAGTGTATTCAACAGTTTCCCTAAAGTTTCATGCTTCTAACTACATGGAAAATAGGAAAATTAGTGATGAGACAGTTTTTATACCAGAAAAAGTACATTTGGGCCTCCGGCTCCCATTTTAAATATTCTTTGCCTGTTACCAATGCGGGAGTGTACTCAATAACTTCCCAAATTTTCATATTTCTACCTACACGGAAAATGTATAAAAAGCAATTTTCAGTAAAAGGAAAAAAATGTTTTAGAGCCCATGGCCCCCATGAAAGTAAATTCTATTAAAAAACATTCCAATAATCGTTGCAGAGGCTTTTCAGCAACTTACCAAAGTTTCATGCCGCTACCTAAAGGGAAAGTTGGAGGATTAGGGAATAGTACATTTTTAAAATAAGAAAAATACTACATTTGGCCCATTTGCCCCCATTAAGTGATAATTTAAATATTGTTTTCAATTGTTACCATCGTGGAAGTGTACTTAACAACTACCCAAATGTTCATTTTTTTACCTAAACGGGAAATAGGAGACTTTGTGATTTTAAGTTTTTATAAATCTCTTATAAGGAAAACAATCTTTAGTTGGGCTCACAGAAAGTGATAATTTAAATATTATAATCATTTTTTAGCATCGTGGAAGTGTACTCAACATCTTTCGAAAGCTTCATGCTTTTGCCTACGCGACAAATTTGATAATAAGTTTTTCATATTTTATATAGTCCATATAAGGAAAAGAACATTTTTAGGCCTCCGGCCCCCATGAGTGTATGTTTTAAAATTATTTTCCGCCACTTTTTGTCACAATATGCTATTCAACAACTTTGCAAAGTTTCATGCCTCTACTTATAAAGGAAGTTAGAGAATTAGTGATCAGTCCGTTTTTATATAAGAAAAATACATTTGGGCCCTTCAGCCCCCAGTTAGTCGGAATTTAAATATATTGCTTTAACTTGTTACCATTGTAAAAGTGTAGTGAACAACTACCAAAATTTTGATATTTTTACCTACACGGGAAAAAGAAAATTTAGAGATTTTAAGTTTTTATAAAACTCATATAAATAAAAAAAAAGCTTAAATTGGGCCCACGGCCCACAGGAAGTAATATTTAAATATTATATTCATTTGATACTATTTTGGAAGTGTACTCAACAACTTCCCAAAGTTTCATGCTTCTCCCTACATGGAAAATAGGATTATTAGTGATTTTCATATTTTAGATAGTGCATGTAAGGAAAAAAAAATTTTTGGGCCCCCGGCCCCCATGAGTGTGAATTTTAAAATTATTTTCCACCAATAATTGTCACAATAGGCTATTCAACAACTTTGCAAATTTTCATGCTTCTACCTAAACGGGAATTCTGAGAATTAGTGATGAGTTGTTTTTTTTAAATAAGAAAAAATACATTTGGGCCCCGGCCCCCAATGAGTGATACTTTAAAAAAAAGTTATATGTTACTATCGTGGGAGTGTACTCAACAACTTCTAAAGTTTCATGTTCCTACCTACACGGAAAAGTGGATAAGTAGCGATTTTCAGTATTAAAAAAATAGTTTTTGGGCCCCCGGGCCCCATGCGTGTGATTTCTAAAAAAAATTTTTAAAGCCAATAATCGTTTTGAGAGGCTATTCAACAATTCACTAAAGTGTCATGCTTCTACCTACACGGACAGTCGGATAATTAGTGATGCGCCAGTTTGTTTTTGTTTTTAAAAAAAAAATCACTACATTTGCGCCCCCCGGACCCCAGTAAGTGAAAATTTAAATTATGTTTTTTCCTGTTACCATCGTAGAAGTATACATTTTTAACAACCACCCAAAGTTTTCATGTTTTTAACTACGCCGAAAATAGGAGAATTAATTATTTTCATTTTTATATAGCTCATATTAGGAAAAGAGCAGAATAATGGGCCCCCTGACCCTAGTGGTGGTCACCTGGGGTTGAAACTTAGCCTATGTTTTTTTCCGAGTCAAATTGGGGCTCCGTGCAAAATTTCAGCCCCCTTGGTCCAACGGTGTGGAGTTGTATTGGTACAAAAATAAAACAAACAAAGAAACAAACAAACTTTCATCTTTATATATTAGATTTAATAAAATCATCGCTCATTTTGGGGCCCTAAATATCGTTTATATATTTATATATTATTTTATTGATCCGATTACTTTGAAAACTTTCATTTTTAGACACTTTGGAAAGGTTTTTAAAATAATAATATTGTTGTTTCATTCATTGCTTTCTTTGAATGGATTCCTTTATAATGGGAAAGAGAAAACAAATGTCGTGTCAGATAAATGGGTAAAAAATAAAGTGTGGTAAATTAATAGGCATAGGCCTAATTACAGTTAGCTTTGCCTAATTAAAATAAAATTATTTAACACCTAAATGGAATTTAATTTTATAATTCTCAGTTTAGTGTCTAGACTTTAGGCAAATGTATTTTACTTTGCTGTGTTTAATAACAAAGGAAGCGTTGAATATTTTAGAAAGCTAAACCTTTATCTATTCTAAAACATCATTAGAATTACCATTAGCTAACGTTTTTTTCATTCAGTTTTGCCAAAGTAAATATTGAAAACTAAAGAAAGTTTAAAATTCAGATGACAGGTTATTATTTTGGGGAAAACAACAACAACATCATAGTACTCTCAAGATTAACTTTGTTTATTGGTTCCTAAACTATGACGAAATGTTTATAAAATGTATGTTCTTTGTGAAATTTTCAGTTCCGACGTATGCTGTTTATACTTTATTGAGCTTGTCTCCGTCAACTGATACACTCGTCAACTACGCTCTTCTACTAATACATGTATTCTCTCTGTTTCTAAGACAAATATTTCATAATATGGCGTTTTTATCTGTGCCTTTAAACAATACATTTTCTCAAGTTTAAACGTTCGTAGTATTCCAACTGCTAAAACCTCCAAGACTGCATTAGAAACGCATATCTTCAAACTTGACTTTCAAAACAAATTCAATAAAATTAAAAATGTTCAATTTGTCCTAAGATGTTAAAATTCAAATCGATTAAAAAGGAGTTTTAAGTAAAGAATTAGAGGTTTACGAAAAAAAATATTTTAGTACCCCCCCCCTGGACATTTAAAGTTACTTAGCCTATATTTTTAAAAATAGATTTATCAAGTTTTTATGTACCAGGTTTGGTCAAGATTCAACCATTTCAAAGTTATCAAGTAGAATTAAACAAGAAGACTATGATACTATTTTGATGACACTAGATGCATACGACGCAGATTTTCTCATAGAAAGTGCAAATAAAGTTGGGGGGGGGGTGAACGACACAAACTACATCGCGATGAAATCAGAACAACGCGAATAGAACCTCAGATGCGGGAATAACTGCGACGCATTATTGATCTGGAAAGGTCTGCACTGTGGTTACCCACCATCCTGCCCCATCCTAGCTTGCCAACCATAAACTAAATTGCATAACCAGACATATTAGGATATTCATTATAATATGCAGGGCAAAACAATCTGAAAATACAGAATTACAGTTTTGTCTCGTAAAACCTGTTTAATATAGACAAAAGCACATCCATCGTGAATATATATTTTTTTTTAAGTAATGGCAATGAAATGCGACATGAAAGGTTGTTTTTGCAGCACGCAAATAGCAGCACATTAGGTTAGTATAGTCCTACTAACTAACATGTATACTATTTATAGCTAGCTATATACACAGTAAAATTAATCTAACTTTCCAGAACGGCAGTAGCACAATTTTTAGCAGTGGTCTTAAGCTGAAGATTTAGAACCATTACTTTACAAAATTGTTAATTCACGTTCCGTTGCAGCATGTTGTTACTCTTTTTAAAAAGAAAAATTTTACTTCCCCAATCTCAGTGTGGAGGGAGTAAAGCAAGTTGGATTTCTTTCATATGAAACATCAGGCACCGCCCCTCTTTCCTGTCTCTCTGCTATCAAACTTGTTGCTCAGTAGGATCCACTGTTAGAAAAACACCTACAACATGCTCAAGAAATTCCAGGCTCAGTATCTTATTTATCACATAAAATGCAAATGAATTTATCCACCTACTCACATCGACTGTAAGGAATCAGCTTTTGAGTGAAATCATAAAGGAAGCGGCATCTGAATCTCTTGGGCAGAAATTGTCAACATTGGTGATAATTTGAGCCTGGTTGGGGTAGAAAATGGAATAGAAGATGCATAACTGAGGAAATGGAGGTTGACAGAAAGATTAGACAACATCGGAGGTTGCATAAGATGCATAAGAAAAATTGCACGTGATATAAACAGCGTAATTGATTTACCTCAAAAGGAGACATCTATATGGTTTTACGTCTAAAAAACCTCAACAAATAAATTGGATTTTTACTAGACGCCAAAACACTTCTTGCTAATACAAAAGTCGATACACTTCTTTAAAATTCCTTAGATGTTGCTAATTTCTACGACACAGACGTAAATGGTCACGAATTGGGCACAGGAATATGAGACTGAAAAATGCTGCTCTGAACTCGGACTCAAGTTCTATCCGAAACTAGTTTGGATCTTCTTGGTTGTATTGTTTCATATGGATATGACGTATTTTGAAATCTGCGCATTTCTCTTCAAATACATCTAACAATCACTGTTTAAACTGAAAGCTGGGAGTAGTCCTTAAGTAAACTAAAGCTTATTTTGTCTTATTTACGGGCTTCAATGGGAAAAGATCGTCTGGGAGATCTTGTACTACTAAGCATCGAAAGAGGAACACTTGAGAATATCAATTTTAACAACGAGATTGACAAGTTTGCGACATCCAAATCAAGGAGGATCAATTTATTTTAGACTATGTCTATTCGAGTCACATATAATTCGTAGAGCTTATTTTTTCAAATAAATTGTGTATAACCGTAAAAATAATTCTTAGTCTGTATTCTATTTCATTAAAATACCAGATGCTTCGAAAATGAACTATACAAACAGTTAAATTTCAAGTGACCCCACAGAATCTTTCAGTCCGAAAAGGGGCGCAGATTTTGTGTCCTGTTCAAAGGGCGCACATTTTGTGTCCTGTTCCCGGGCGCACAGGACCCAAGAAGCGCCACTGTTTAAATATTACTTGTCACCATTAATTGGCACATTTTTGGGGGGTTTATATTTTAGATTTTATTTTAGTCTTATACTATTAAATGAACAAATATGAATTAAATCAAATGCTGCTACTCGGGAAATATATTTTCTCTATCCTCAGCTTGTTCATGGGCAAGCGCCAGGTTAATAAACGGAACATGTTTTAAATACGTTAACGAAAGTAGAACATGGGAGCAAGCTCAGGTATTTCTCTTATATTATCTGTAACAGACTATAGTGAATATTATATCACATACAATTAAATGTTCATTGTTTTCCCTTTAAATTATTATTAATTTTACAGTTGTAGAAATTACATGTTTAACAATATCATAGCTAGACTTAGTATTTAAAATGTTGGTATTTTAATTATTTTTTTTTAACTTGAAATTTTGTGAATTTTTATATTAAAGTGCATCCTAAATGATTATAGTTCATTAAAATTTTTGAAGTAAACAACAATCAATAAATCTTATTACTAAATTATAAAATAAAACGTATTAAATACCTTGTTTATATTTTGGTGTAAATTATTAACCACATGAAATTTGGCAACTTATATATCAGTGCCTCTCAAAGTGGTGGTTTGCGAACCTTCTCCTGTCCATGAACCATCCTCCGCCGGTCCGCAGAATTTATAAAATTAAATAAATAAATAAATAAAAAAACATTTAAAAAATAAAATAATCCTTATTTATCAGCCAGTAATACTAACCATTAAGAATATGTCATTTTATAGACAATAAGCACATAAAATAAAAGAAATAAAATAGAATAGCCTACATAATCGCTATCTCGTCAATACAGTGAATTTAGTGCTACGGTCAGTGGTACAATGAAAAAACAAAGTTTTAAAAACAATGTTGCAGATAATTTTGATGTCTTTAAAATTAAAAAAACAAACAAACCATTATTTCTTTTGTTAAAATAATTAAGAGGTTGTGCTGAGATATTTTTCAAAATAAGGGGTAGGACTGCAATCAAGCTTATAAAAAATTAAATGGAAAAGACGTAAACAAGGTAAGGGTTAGCCTGACAGGACGTAACAAAACAGCGAACGTTTCGGCAAAGATCCTTTTTCAACGAACATACAACACACAAATAAAACGAAAATAAAAATAAAATATAAAATGAAGAAACTTAGCTGCGGTGGAATCCAAAGTATCCAATGTTATAATTTTATAACATAGCTTGTCCTTGGAAAGACGCCTTATTTATAAACGGACATGGTATAAATAGGTCAAAGACGGTAAAACATGGGAGCAAGGTCAGGTAAATAAATGAAATAATGCTTTCCTCTATTACGCTGAAATTATCCATACTTGACTATAATTCTCGTTGCGCAGTCTTCAAATTTTTCGTGAATTGATCTTTTAAACAATTGTATATATTTATGTTTAATTACTTAAGTTCAAAATTTTTGAAAATTTTGGGTAAAAGTTTTTTTGTTTTTTGAAAACTTTTTTTTTAATTTTTAAAATTTTATTTTAATATCTTGATCTTATTGATTTTTTTAAAAACTAGGTAAATGTCCTTAAAGAAATACTTTAAGAGTTTATTTTATTATATATATCAAGGTTTATGCAATTTATAATTTCATTTCAGAAATATTGTGAGTCTCTTCCTGGAGGGGGCAAGCTTGCTCAGGTTTATTCAAAAGCTCAACTTCTTCAACTAAAACCATCCATATTTGGAATCTCATCTTATTGTACGTTTTTAAATATTATCATTCCTTAATTATTTTATTATTATTATTATTTTTATTTAAATGGCTTATCCTATCCCACTTAAATTTAACATTTTCTTCCCCTTAAAAAAACTTTCTACATTCAAGTTCTAAAAAACTTAAGAGAATATTTAGGAAATCAAAACATACACAGGGGACTCATTATGTCATTTAAATAAAGTGTTTTGAAAAAAAATTGTACCAAAAAATTTAAATTTTCATTTTAAACAGTAGTTCATATAAGGTTATTAAAATGCAAAAGTATATGTTGCCAAATACCAACTCTCAATTTCTTAACTCATTGCCATTATTATACGGAAAATATACAAATGTCTCACTTCATGAAATACTCAGTAAAGTTAGGACTGTTAATTATGCCCCCAAAGAACTTACTGTCTTTAAGTAGTCTGTCAGTCTCTTTGGCTAGGGGAAACTTTAGGTTTCTGTGGTGTTAGGTAATGGTAAACCTCTTTACTGTTGTAGCATAATGGCTGGTGTTTTTTCTATCAACTGATCAGCTACTGGTTCAGCTCTCCTAAGTAATTCGTCATGGGAAAAGCCATTAAAGAACCCATAAAAAAGAAGTTTTTGACTATAAATTACTTATATCTGAGACATAACTAAACGTTTTTGTTCAATGTAATGCGCATCGAGCAACAGACCACTGTGACATCGGAGGCTGAGATGAAACTAAATTGACCCGTTGAGGTCAAACATAGCAGTCGGCTACACGTGCTACATAGAGATTAACTAAAAATTCATTAATTTAATTACGTTAAACTTGATCGTACTGAAATTTCCAAACAATGCATTGTTAGGTGACACAACTCTACGCGCAAAACTTCAGCTCGATAGTATCATTGAAAACTGGTTAGTTTTTACTTTCGTTTTTTCTGTGGGAATACGACAGAAAGATAAACAAGAGGGTTAAGTTATTGTAAGGGTTTTAAAAATCAAGGTGTTCCTGATTGGGGAGTATTGAACCTGGACGGATCCACTCAGTAAATGCAGGATAAAGTGGAGGTCGGAAGTAAAAATGTCCAATGAACTTGTTGACCAAGCTGAAATAAGCTTACTGGAAGAATTGTATATGGAAAGAGTTCCTGTCTCAAGCTGCTATAAGGGCGTAGTCATGTATAGTATTTCCGGTGTAATTAACATTATATGACGCAATTAATTTTTTGCGTTATAGATTGGATTGGAGCAAACGACATTAAAACAGAAGGCGTGTTTACATGGACAGACGGGTCAGCAGCATACTTAAGCGGCATGTGGGGTCTAACCCAACCAGACAACTTTAATAATGAGGTCTGTGTTATGGTTTACCACTCTGAAGGAGAGATTAACGATTTAATGTGTAACTCGTTACTTCCATTTATGTGTATGATAAAGCGTAAGTATTTGTGATTTAGGAATTTTCGGAGACTACCATAATTGTAGATTAACAACTAGACTATAAAAATATGTGTACTCTTTCAGGCCCTTACAATTTAGAAATAACATTGTGAATTTAAATGTGTTGTCTTAATAATTACTAGACACATATTAACTTTTTAGTTCAATATCCCAGACAAGAATCAATACTTTTTACAAATTCGCTTTCACTCTTCAGTTTTTCAAAACGCAAATCATTTTCAAAACGACATATGCATGAATGATATACATATCATTATTTCAAATAATTTTTTTAATGACATAGAATGTACCAAAAACGTCCACGTGGAAATTATTTGAGGTCAAAATAATTTTTTTTCTTTTTTTATTTACGGCAGCTGTAGAGAAACAACCACGTGAGTAATGGTGTCTATAAAAAGTGTTTTCTTTTTCATTTAGCAAGTAATTATCCTATATAATAAAAGGCGATTTTCTTCCGGTCTTTGAAAGCGATCGGTCCTTCATACTCCTACAGACTCCCACAGCCAATCAGAAAAATTAAATCTCATTTACATATTGAACAAGTTTAGGCAAGCTTTCAAAGCAAGTTTATTAAAAAAAATTTTTTTCACTTTTTCTTTCAAGCCTTTATTTGGAGCTGTACGCGTTGGGGTTTATAAAAGTAATGAAACAAGCGAGTAAACGTGGAGACTTGTGCACAGCTGTACTTTTTACCTCCCTCCACTCTTTACTTCCATCCCTTGCCAGCAATAACTGTAATATTCTGTGTTCATTGTTAGTCATATAAAAACAAATGTGCAAAAGAAAAGGAAGAAAAAACATTTAAATTTGTTTTAAATTGTTCCAGGATTTTCCGCGTGTAAGGTGGACGTGATAACCGCTACATCACGAATCAAATGCTATTCTATGAGGGATCAATGCAATTGAACGCAAGAAGCATTGCTACAAACCCCCAACTGTTTTCCTTCCACTCAGCTTTCCCACTGTGATCTGTTAAAAAGTATTGGGAACTTTACGCCTAATGTCAATTCCTTCGTGCCTAGGGGTCTCCACTGTTAATTTTCATAAGCATATAATATGTTATCCGGCAATCGATTTTTAAATTCTTGAAAAATATAGAAAAACTAGCAAAATATTTGCGACTTGCAGTTGGAAAATAGGATTTCAGTTGGGAACCCGCTTGGCACCCATTCAAAACACCAATTGATTTTTATCTGTATAATGATAGATATTAACATTTCTCATGGTTGTGTAAAATAAAATGGGGAATAAAATTACACTAAAGGCCCCCGTTCAAAGGGGATTCAGGATTTACATATCTCATAAGCCCTTCAGGTTTCAATCCAGGTCGTTTGAGAGATATATGTCAATATTTATTTAAATGGTTAAACATATAAAGGAAAATAAAATGTTCTAAGTTTACCATAAAATTATTTTGTCCCCGGCCCAAAATAAATAGGCGTTTAAAGTTAATTAATTACCCTGTAGAATTTTATTATTTTTATAACAACTTTGGTCAATAATTCATTCATATATCCACTAGCCACTATTTAAATTCATTTTATAAAACTCAAATTTAAAAATAGCATTACTGCCCTTATAAGTGTTTTTTTTTTTAAAGTTGTAATGCAAGAAAACATTTCGGGACCGTAAACAAAATGTTCCCAAAGCTAATTGACCGCGGGATGAATATAACACTATTTATATGGCTTTCAAATAACTAACATAAGTGCCAGGAGGACCTATCGCGGTGTAAGTTGTAAAGTTTTAAAAAAAGTTTATTTCAATATGGATTAGAATGCTTATTTTTTTGTGTTAATATTTGTATAAAACTTTAATGGTTAAAATTTCTTTAAAAATTCCTAATAAGAGGTAAGTTGCAAATGGAATTTCCATCGTCGATGTATTTCGGAGACGCTTTCAGGACTTAGCAACTATTGAAGAGGAAATCATATGTTGTCTTCACCTTTCATTGTGGTCCCGGATGATGCTCCAACTCATCTGATACTGAAGTTCATGGCGTTTCAAAGTCATGCTGAATGTCACTGAAGGCGACACCAGCTTTTCTCTTTGTCTTTTTACTGTCAGGTAGATGTCAGATACCAAGAAAATCGAAAGTTTGCTTACAAATGTTAATCTTGTCTGGCTTAATCTCTTATATAAGTAGATTATTTTAGATATGATTATTAACAAAAATCAAGTGAGGTCGAGACTAAGTTACTTTTAACTGTGTGCTGTCTTACGTACCAAATTAGGTGAATTGCATGTTTAATGCAGTTAAAATCTCAGTTTCACTCTCCTAATAAAAATTGGTCAATGAAAGCGTCTCAATTTAACTAATTTTTGTTTATTATATTAAACCGGCCCAAGCTTAACTTTACTTCGTGGAATATGGCCCGCCATGCAAATAGTTTTGGGTGCTTAGTGAATGTATGCGCTCTTACATCGTGACATATATGAAGCCATATAAAACGTCAATAAATAATTTGTGAGCAATAAAATAAGTAAATAGATCTTTTATTTAGAGCAACGCCTTTGGATTGAACTTCAAATTTCTTAAACACCTTACATCAACCCCCTCGTAACACATATTCACTAATGTTTTTACACCTCCATACGTCTAAGTGCTTGAAGTCATTTATATACGGTCGCTTAGAGATACCTTAAATGAAATTAAATAGCTTATTTATATTTAAGAGAAATTTCCTCGTCAAACGTTTTTTATACCCCATATCAATATATTAAGTATACCATAACGACAAGCTGTATTTTTAAATCGCAATCAATCATCAGAATTTAAGTTCTCTGTCACTCTAAAACTAAACAACGTCACAGTAATATTTCATTGTATCATTGATACTTCTTTATCAATCACTATATTTAAACTACATCACTTCAAATATAGATTGTCACAGCTATTTTTCCACACTTGTACATGCTGCAGATAGTTATGTAACATCTATGTCAACAGCTAAGCCCCCTGCACAATGTTCACTGTGGCCTGGATCCACTTACAACGATGGAAAATGTTTCAAGTTTATTTCTGAGTCTATGAACTGGACTGACGCTCAGGTCTGATATGTTTTAGAAATTTTTTAAAAATTTAAAAATTTTATTTATGTATTTTGTTTCGGTGGTATTTGTTCATTTCTTTAAAGTTTGTGTAGGTAGAAATATTTGAAATATTTTAAAATATGTAATAATATTACTCAGCCTTACTTTACATATTTTCTTACACAAAAATTACTTTTATTGCTGTATGGTAAAAAAAATAGTTTAAAAGTTGTAAATAGCAAACTTCATTTTATTTGCAGCCTTCACTACTTTCCTTTTCTTCTATGCTTGTCTTCCAACAATTGTTCGTCCGTCGAATTGACGAGGACCACTCTAGACATCAGAAGGTTGCTGAGACTGGTTTTGCCTATGTGTGCGTATATGGCTGACGAGACCGATCCTGGCACGGAAAGTTCGGGAACGGAAGTGACATGAGACGAGGGGGTTGTCTCCATGAGGGTCAACTGCGCGGGCCTTTCGTGCTTGCCTCTTCTTTTCTGTGGCGTTGATCCTGTTTGCCTCGCATGTCCTGGCACCTTCGTGAATGGATTGGCATCAGGTGGACCTGTTCAATGCAGCTTCTTCCCATGTGTTTGGGTTTATTGCAAACGCTTTCAGAGAGGCTTTCAATGTGTCTTTAAAGCATTAATTTTGTCCACCATGGGACCGCTTGCCATGCTGGAGCTTGCCATAAGAAAGTCTCTCTGGTAGTCTCTCATTTGGCATTCGGGCTAGGTGCCTTCCCAGTGAAGCTGTGACTGCATCAGGAGAGTGAAGATGCTGGAGAGGCCTGCTTTGGTTAGTACCACTGCGTCTTGAGTTTTGTCCTGCCATTTTATGCCAAGGATCTTCCTGAGACTTGTGAAAGTGGTTCAGCGTTTTAGCATGGCGTTGATACGCGGTCCATGTTTCGCATGCATAAAGCAGTGTAGGGAACACCACTGCCATATAAACTTTCAATTTGGTCTAAATGGTAATGCCTTTTCTGTTCCAGACATTCTGGTACAACCTGCCAAAAGTGGAGCTGGCCCTGGCAATTCTGGCATTCATTTCGTCATCGATGGTGACATACTGAGGCAGTGTGTTGTCTAGTTATGTGAAGCGTTTCACTGCGTTGAGTTTCTGGCTGTTCAAAGTGATATTGGGCTCAACATAAGGCTTTCTAGGCTCTAATTGATTAAGGATTTCAGTCTTCTTTGTGTTAATTGTCAGACCAAACTTAGTACAGGCACTGAAGAGCAAATGAACACTGTGTTTAAGTTTCATCCTCTGATGCAGCATTGAGGGTGTCGAGTATCGTTGTCTAGGGTTTTAGGTCCCGAGGCTTACACACCAACAACTGTTGCACAATAATCCAACTCAAGTCCTTTTCTCATCAGCAATCTTTATTTACATTCATAGACACTTGTCACTATATACACTTCGGGCCTTCTCACTAACACCTATCTCCGTGTTTCTCAGTTACAATCTAGACCCGGCGTACAGTCCAGCCGGCCAACACGGCAACTCTAACAGTTCGGGTATTCTCGTGTTCTCACCGGTGACTTGTCAACACCCCACTGCTCTCCTCAACATAACTCCTTGTCTGTCTCTTCCACACATCGAGACACACGAGTTATATACCGTGGCCTGGACTGTCCTTGCGTGGAATGAACAAAATTCCCACGTGGTTCACAGCTCAAAACATGAGCTTGTGACCAGGCAAAAGCACAACTCAAAAACGCAGTGGTTCTCATACCCCTGACAGAGGGCACAATCGTCCGCAAACAACAGGTCACTGATTGAGTCTGTCCTGACCTTGGTTTTGCCTGAAGCTTCCGAAAGTTGAATAGTTTACCTTCTGTACGGTACCTCAGCTTGACACCAACATCCTTATTTCTGAAGACCTCTGTCAGCATGACAGAAAACATGATGCTACACAGCATTGGTGCTAGGACACATCCCTGCTTGACAACCTTTGTGACAGGAAAAGGATCATATGACTCTCCTCTGTCCTGGACTCTGTCCTGCATGCCTTCATGGAATTGTAGCACCAAGGAAATGAGTTTGCTTGGGCAACCATACTTGGCCATGATCCTCCACAAACACTCTGCCAACTGTGTCGAAAGCGTTGATTAGGTCAACATAGGTGGAGAAAAGGTCAAAGATCATGCTTCTGGCATTTCTCTTGCAGAAGCTTGGCAGCAAAAAACCATGACGATTGTTCTTTGCTCTCTTCGGAATCCACACTGGCTTTCAGGCAGGAGTCCTTGGTAAAGATGGGATGTGAGGCGGCTGAGCAGGATTCTGGCTAGGATCTTTCTTGTGTTAGAAAGCAGGGATATGCCTCTGTGGTTGTCACAAGCCAGTCTATTTGCCTTTCCTTTATAAAGATGTACAATGGATGCATCTTTTACATCCTGCGGGATCATCTCTTGCTCCCATATCAAGAGAAATAGCTGGTGGAGCCTTTCAGTCAGGGCTAATCCCCCTTGTATACCTCAGCTGGTACGGCATCTGAACCAGGCTTTGCTATTTGAAAGTAGACAGATTGCTATCTGGGTCTTGAGCAAGGTTTGTGGGTCATCCAGTGACTTGTTAGTTGGCACTTGAGGGAGATGATTGATGCCTTCATCATTAATTGCCGAGGGGCGATAAAGGATGTTATTGAAATGTTCAGCCCATCTCTCCAAAATCTTTCCTTTGTCCGATATAAGCGTGTTGCCGTCTTCAGTGAGAAGGGGATTTGAGCCTGAGGACATGGGGCCATACACTCCTTCCAAGGCTTCATGGAAGTTGTTATAGTCGTGCCTGTCTGCATAGTCTTGAATCTCATCAGCTTTTTTGCTGAGCCAATCGTCCTGCATCTTACGGATTTTCTGCTGTACAGGTCTACGTATGTTGTTGAGTGCTTCTCTCCTTGAACTTGACTTGGGGTTATTGAGTAAGCTTGGTGCAGTTGGTGTTTCTCATTCAGTAACTGCTTGATGAATTCGCTATTCTCCACAAACCAGTCCTTATTTTTTCTGGTGTGGGGCCCACGATTCTCTGTAGCTGAGATGTAAATCAGCGCTTTTAGTGATGCCCAATCTGCCTCTACGTTTTTTTTTTGGGACCGGTGTATCTCAAGCGTTCATCCAGAGCATTCACGAATGACTGCTTGCCACTAGTGGTCTTCAGCTTGGAAATATTTAGCCATTTGGGGGCCCTACTTATCTTGCGGGTGCCGTTTAGGCTGAATATGAATGTTGAATTTGGAGAGGATGAGTCGGTGGTCTGTCCACCATCAGCACCGCACATGGACTTGGTCACTTTTTCATCCCGTCTGTCCCTCTTCTTCCTAACGATAACTTAGTCAATACGATGCCAGTGCTTCGAGTGGGGGTGCATCCATGATTCCTGATTACGGTAGAGAGGCAGAAGATCGTGCTGGTGATTAGCAGTTTATGTTCTACACAAGTCAGATGCAAAAGAAGGTCATTGCTGATACATTGGCCCACTCCATGGTGTCCAAGTACTCCCAGCAGTCACAGTTGTCCTTTCCAACTCTTGCGTTGAAGTCACCTAGCAGGATGAGCTTGTCCTCCTTTGGAGCTCTGGCAATGACATTGTGAAGTCCTTCATACAAATTTGCCTTGACTTTATCTGGGTCGGTCATGTTTGGAGCGTAGTCACTGATGTTGGTGAGATGCTTCTTGTCAGCTATCAGTAGAAGTTTTATGGTTATGAGCCTGTCTTTCATTCCCTTGGGTAGACCAGCCATTTTTCCGATAAGCGTTGTCCTCACAACAAAGCCAACCCCTATTTCACGCCGTTCCACGCTGGGTCTGCCACTCCAGAAGAATGTGTAGCTGGAACCTTTTTCACAGATCTCTCCTTCGCCCGCAAGCCTTGTCTCGCTCAGGGCTGCAACGTCTATATTATAACTGACGTGTTCTTTACCAGTCAGGGCTGTTCTCTTCTGAGGTCTATTTGCATTATCTCTGTCCAGGAGGGTAAGCTTATTCCATGCGCCCAATGTTAGAGGAACTATCGTTATTTAATTTTGTTTATTTCGACCGCTGGTATAAGGTCCCTGCCAGCAAGGTAAGGCTGGAACAGTCAATGTTGAGGGCACCTTTTCTAGCCCCATTCACATGCCATGGATGTAAGCAGTGCATTTCTAAAATAGGGCTGCTCAGTCACCCAGGGGGCTGCCTGACTCCAACTCTGCTCCGCGTTGGTGAACAATGACCCAATGCCCTGGACCGCCTGTGTGCTGGGTTGCGGCTACGGCTCACAGTTTACCCACACCTGTCGCTTCGTCGCTTGCCTGTCGCCACAGGAATTGGCGGTTAGTGTTGGGATGGGATGAATGACAAAAGTGATTTTTGCGATCACTTGGATTTAAGTGAGAAAGAGTTGCGAAGTTCGTCGATCTCACTCACTTGCCCGAGACCATCATGATCCAGCAGCAGGACAGAGTTGAGACGAATGATGATGGAGACGGGTGCAGTGGATGGCAATGATATCCTGTGTGTATTGTCATGTCCTTAGCGTTCCACCACACTTTACTGAGACTCGCCTTCTTGACCGTTGACAATCTAGTGGATCCTCCGCTCCTTCCATCGAGTCCAGTCTTTACGTGCACAGGTAGACATCCCTAGATCACCTAGGGTTTGAGACCCGACGGTTACCCTCACCAGGTTTAGCCAGCCAGTCGAAGCTGTTGTACGGGGTGTCGCAACTGCGCACGCTACAGTTACTGGGAGCCACTGGTGAGAGCTGAGTGTCAAGTGGGGACCAAGGGTGGGAGATCTAACCCCTAGAGATTACGACGTGTCCCCCCTACCAGAGGTACTACCCCTCCTTAGCACCCCATACAGTTACAGTTTTTCAGAAAAGGTCTTAAATACAGGTTTTTGATATGAATGTGTTTACATTCAGTGCAAAAAACTCTATTCATGGGGCTAAAAAATGTAATCGTTTTTAATCATGGTCTAGCCTGACACATTGATTCAGTATTCAAGTAGAAAAGCGACTTCCAAAACATTGACTGTCGCTATTTTGAAATCGATATGACGGTCGCTGTTTTGACTGTTGCTATTTTTAACCCGTGCCATCTATACAGTTACTATGTTTAAGGATTATGAAAATAAATGGTACAATCAATATCAAGAAACGTAAATGTAGCTGGCATTCTGTTTCTGTACCTAATTTCAGGCGTACTGTGAGTCACTTCCAGGTGGAGGCACGCTTGCAAAATTTACATCAAACACTAATTTTTCTAAGATTATACCCCCATCTTTTGGTTCCACGAGTGGAGGTGAGTAGTTAATCTTTAATTCAACACAATTACGACGTTGTCACTCTTGCACTGAATTTTCTTAAAATCAATATGTTGAATATTAAAGAATTAATTTTAATACAATTAGTTTTCTGAATTTAAAGCTTTCAAATTTATTTAATTATTAAGTGCAATAAAATAGCCATTTTTTAACAAAGCGTAGTTTTAAGAAAATATTTATAAGAAAATACTATTTAATATTTTTAAAAAAGTATTATGGGAAGGAATACATTTTTTTGTTCAATTTAAATTTATGGTAATTGAATACAAAATATGTTACAAATTTAACAATGAATATTTTGAACTTAAGACTCTTCTTTTAAAAAAATACATCAGTGTTGTTTAAAATAAAATAAAATACATGTTGCACAATTATCATTCAAGACAATACAATATCTAGTAAAATTTAATGAAATATTTAATGCTAAAAGCTGGAATTGTGTAATTGCAAAAAGACACACAAAAATAATTTTCTATAACTTTCTACCAAAGTTTCCCATTTCACTTCCTTCTACAATATATTATCTTTTATTTTCTCAATAGGGCTAGATAATAACTTTTAAGTGTGCTATATGTCAAGGAATCTGTAAACTTTTAAACTCTTATCTTAAAGTTTGGTTTGGAGCAAATGACATCAAGAAATTAGGAGTGTGGAGATGGGCCGATCAGACGCCAGCAAATCTTGGCTCGCTGTGGTATACAAATGAACCAAATGACCAATTAAATAATGAGGACTGCGCCGAGATTTTTTTTTGAATCCTTAAAGCCAACGATAAACCGTGTAAAGACCTGATGTCATTTGTATGCATGCAGCAACGTAGGTTTCAAATCTTTTAACCATTTTAATTTCTTTTTTTTTCTTATTGCTGTAGCGAGATTTCTCATGAAATATTATTAGAACTCACATAATTTTCGATATTCTGTAAACATTTAACATGTTTTATTATTAGCCTTTGAGCTGTGTTTAAAATATCAACATTTTTTTGCACCTTATATATATATATATATATATACATTAAAGTTAAAGGGTCTAAAATCTAAGAATCTGCTATTTTTTTCACCAAAAAAATATTTTTACTTACTTAAATTTGTCCAAATGTCATAGAAGTATATTTTAGTTTTTCAACAGAAATCTTTTTGTACCGTAAGCGGTAACAAAACATATTAGGGAAAACATTGTTAAAATTTATAATCCAAAATCATCTCCAAAAAGAGCATTACTGCGAATTACACCACAAATGTCCTATAATTAAGCCCCTTGAAAACCGCTCCCATACAGCGCTGGAATGTTGCGGGTGCTCTGGTCAGGCGCATGGGCGTTACGTTGTATTCGTAATGCCCAATAAACGTGGAAAATACTGTTTTAGCCGTATCTTTTTATTCAACTTCTATTTGATAGTAGGCTGATTGTAGATCTAACAAACAGAGATATTGTGCACCTGCCATTGCCTCGATTAGCTCATTGCATCTATGAAGGGGGAAACTATCCTTTTGAGTTACCTTATTGAGTTCCCTATAGTCGAATATTACTCGGACCTCGTTGTTCTTCTTCCTAATAAAGTGCAATGGAGCATGTCACGGGGAGTTTGACTCCCTAATAATCCCTGCCTCCGGTTGAGCATTGATGACGTGATCAATTTCATTTTCGAAAGCTCTGGGCGAGCGTCAAGGAGGAACCTTTATAGGCCTGGCATTGCCTGTGGGGAAATTCGTGCTTTATTATCAAGTTTCTTTCAACGTCTATTGCAGAGCTTTTGAAAAAGTCCATGTTTCTCTTTAATGAAATCCACAATTTTTCTTGTTCTTCCTCTATTAGGGAAATGTTCTTCAAAGTTTCCTCAAACAGTTTCTTTACACACAAAAGGGTTTTCTCATGAGGAGTTATGGAATTTATAACCGTTGTCACCCCGGGAACTTTATGTTGATGGAGATTAAGTCCACAATTTTTAGAAAATGAAAAGTCAAAGTGATCTAGGAAGTCAAATCCCCGGTACCCATCCTTTGCTATGTTTGCTACATGGACCGTCCATGTGTAACTCTTGTTGTTCAAAATTAAATCTATATCACAGACTTCATAGAGTTTTACAGTGGACCCACTGGTGGACTGAAGGTTTAGTAGAACCAGATGGTCATTTAATTATAAATGCTGCTGTAATCTGCTAAAAGCTCTCCAGGATAAAATTGCCAATGTGTCTGACAGAAACTGGGTGTTAACTCCACAAATTACTATAGGAATATACACAGCACTTATTCTTGGTCATTTCATTTGGTTACTGCGTTGTCTGGAGGCCCCCCCTAGTTAGTTTAAATGCCGTGGATTCCCCCTCACGGGGGGCAATGTGACCAATCCTATCACAATCGTAGCACCTCATCTCTGCTCTGCGTGGTTCCCGTGTCGAAGGAAGTGTTGATTGTCTCTGATAGGTTACGAATAATCTCAGATCCTCCCTGAAGCCACTGATTTCTCCAGCCAGTTGGTCCGAGGCTACTGCGGCAGCCTTTTGTTTTGGCATACATATATTGTCCATTAGGTTTAAAAATTTATCGAGAGCTGCTCGTGCCTTGTCCACAATTTGAGGGTTGGCCATAAAGTTTATTTGTGACACCATCGACTGATCGGGGAGTCCCCGGAGAAATTGTTTGAATCCCATGGCATCCCGAGTTGTTTGATCCACCGTTGGAAAACTTCGTTTGACTTAGCTTGTGATATCGGAAGCGTACTTAACAATGGTTTCAGTTTTGAGTAGCATTCGTTTTTCCAATAAATTTTGGAAGAATACCGGTGTCCTCTGGTCCTTAATTCTACGGAAGAGGGCCTCTTTTATTTTCTCATAAGTCTCCTTCTCCTCTTCACTTACCTTGCAGTTGATATACTCTTGAAGTGTCTCGTTGCTGAAAGTTTAAGATACAGTCATTTCTCCTCTTGGCTCCACTTGTGTACTTTTGCAACTGTTTCAAATGTGGAAATAAGTATTACAAGTCAGAACTCCCTTTGCAGTTTGGTGGGTTAGGAAGATATAGTGACACCATCTTTGTTGTACTAGTTGATCGAGAACAAGTAGTATGCTAGTAGTTGGCAATTGATTTGAAGACCTTCAGTCTTAACTTGTTCTGGGAGACGCTGCAAGGTTGTATACCACCGCTGCCACCATTTGTAGAGAACCTTTGTTGTTCTCGTGTTTATTGTCTATATCTACTCTCACTCCTTTACTACAATCTTCAAAAAGTACACACTCTTGTCTGTCTCCCCTTGTTCCCTCTAATACCCATCAGACTCCACCCCCTATTCCAATGATCCGAAATTCAACTGTCAACCATCTTGTATTTCCCCTAAATAAAGTTTAGTTTGAAGTAATCTATCTCTGGTAACTAAACCCTATCCCTGGTCCACTGATTTGACCCGTTCTCAATTGTCGGCTCCTTCACTCTATCAGTTACGGCCACTCGCTCGGACTGCCGTACCTAGCACCAGAGCTAGATTTATGGTCACCCTGCTCAATTCTTATATTCAAAGAATCGTCGTGGCGTGCATGCTCTTTGATTCTCCACTCAAGCAAGGTAACATCTGAACGTCACATTTCGCACCTCTGGCCCTCTGGCACACTCAGGGCCTCCACAATGTAATTGCATAGTAAACATATTAATCCCCAGAACTATTCAACATCTTACAATTTTATTTTAAACATTTTCTCACTACAAAAAATGCAATACATGAGAACAAATAATAGTTTACAAGATTGGAATTTGCAAAGAACTTCAGATGTCATTTTATTTTTACAACCTTTTCAAACTTTAAAACCCTGCGATATTCTTCTTAGAATAAAATTGGGTAATGAAAGTAGGAGAGGAATTCGTTAAACCTTTACAATACAAAATCGAAATGAAGCAATTGTATTATTTGACAGTTGCTGTCGGTAGATTTAAAAAGGGTCGATGTGAGGAGGCAGTTTTCCTTGAGGGTAACGATACTGTCTATGAAATATAGAAACAATTCAGAAATCTGAATAGTGAACTAGAGTGAGGGGTGGAAAGAACCTACCAAGTTGATCATGCGACCTTTGCACTACAAGGGATGACTGTTTTGATTAGGCTGACAATCTAATTGATTTATTGCAACAACTCTATCCTTTCCTATCTAAGCTGTTTCTAATCGCTTCCAACTATTGATTTCTTTGGTTTTGCATTAAGTTGCAGCCAAGTTATAACTTCTTTATATTCGTTTTATTTTTAAAATTTTTTTTGTGTGTGTACTATTTGCTCGTTGAGGAAGGCTCTTTACTGAAATGTTTACTGTTCTGTAATGTCTTCTAATGTTCCTTCATACCCCGTTGTATTATCCATCTACTTATGCATTAACCCAGTATGAAATGTTAAACTAAATTGCTTGGAAACAGATAATGAAAATAATGACATTTTTTGCCGTTGCATGTATATGCTTAATAACATAATGAAGGGCCCGAGGCCATAAATAAAATAAAATACCCAATTTGATTTTAGACAACCTTGACAAGTATTTAAAACGAAGTATATCAATCATTTTCATGGTTGGTTTCTTTTCTTATTGTTTCATTTGATTTGAAATCACTCTATTTTATATTAAAAAATTTTTGGAGGCATTTGTTTTCGAAAGCATCTAATTTGTTTCTATATATTTAGTCGATTTCCAGCTTTCGCACCCGTACGTTAATACATGGATTACGCAGGAGTTGAATAGCCTAAGTTTTGTATGCTTGCAAATTGTCCTTGATCTCCAAATATTTGTAAGTTTGTTAAAAGCACTTGACGCCAACGCAATTCGAGTCATTATCTCTGATGTTGTATCTCCATTATGTGACATTTTGCTTCCTGAATAAGTGAAGTTGGTTACTTTCTCTATAGTTTGATCATTAAGTTTTACATCATTGGATTGGCTAGTGAGGTCCATGATTTTTGTTTTGGACCTGTTGATTTCAAGACCAATTTGATTTGAAAAGTGCTGGAGACGATAAGTTTTTTTCTTGGATGTTCAAATGCGTTGAGCTTAAAATAGCCAGGTCATCTGCAAAGTCAAGGTCTTCCAATGTATTGTTTTCGATCCATTGTATTCCTAATCCGGCATCTGTGCATTTTCTCATGACCCAATCGATTGCTATTCTAAACAACATAGGTGACATGACACATCCCTGTTTCACCCCTGTTTCGACAGATTTTCCGGCCTCAGTTTTCACACAGCAACGTGAATCTGCATAACGTTCACATAGTTTGTTGGGAAACCATAGATATTAAGGAGATTCCAAAGTGTAGGTCGGTGGAGGCTGTCGAAATCTTTTTGGAAATCAACAAAATGTATAATAAGCTGGGAATAATATTTAACAGATTCTTCGACGATAGTTCTGAGTGTGAATATATGGTCAATACACGACCGATGTGGTCTGAAGCCCGCTTGCTCTTCTCTGAGCCTTTCGTCTATTGACTTTTTTATTCTCTCC
The DNA here is from genome assembly GCA_002072015.1 of Radix auricularia. NCBI lineage: Eukaryota > Metazoa > Mollusca > Gastropoda > Lymnaeidae > Radix > Radix auricularia. The sequence goes on along the minus strand of MUZC01001151.1, from coordinate 605,787 downwards.
AGTAGGACACTGCAAAAAAGTTTTCCTGGCTCAGATAGCAAAGTTATTCTACGCCAATTATTGCAGTCCGAAAAATCGCCTTTTTTGGCAGTTAAAAGATGGCACCATCTTTCCATTCTTGTGGTGGGGATTCATTTCGCCAGACGTCAGTGAATAGCAGCAATAAATGCTGTAAAACAATGTCACCTGCAGACTTTAGCATTTCCCCTGAAATTCCATCTTCGCCAGTTGCTTTGTTGTTTTTTAACTTCCTGACGGCTTGTTTCAGCTCTTCAAAAGTGAAATTCTAACACGATGCGGTTAAAATGGGCATGTTTTATTCTTCACCAATAACTGGGGTAGTCGTTGGCTATGGTCTATTTAATATTTCTTTGAAATGTTCTGCCCAACTTTGTTTTTGTTCTTCATCTGATGCTAATAATCTGCCGTTGATGTCTTTGATTGGTGCACTTTTCGTGGGTGGATGATTGCGCAGCTGTCTCATAATGTAAAATAAAGTTTTGCTGTTACCTGTTTTTGCTGCCATTTCTGCTTCTGCAGACAGATTGTTTACAAAGTTGTTTTTGTCTTTTCGTGCACAAGCTTTCACTTCTTTGTCCAACAGAGCGTAGCGTTGTTTGCTGCTTAAGTATAAGGAAGACGATTTTGCTGATAAAAGGTTCAGCTTAATTTGTTTTCTTTCTTGGATTTTTATCCAGGTGTTTTCGCTAATCCATTTTTCTTCTTACTTTGTTTGAAGCCAGCTGTGTTGACTGCTGCATTATTCATCGTATTTTTAAGAAAGTACCATTTATTTTCAATGCCCTTTTCAGCACTATTGTTGTCTATTTGGGTTGGCAGAGCTGCGTAATTGTTGTTTATTTCAATATTGTAAGCAGCCTGGATGTCTTTTAACTGCAGGCGTTGGGAGTCTATTTTTATATTTTTAGTTGGTTTCTTCAAATGTTTAAATCTCATTTTTAATTTGGCACTGCAGAGGTTGAGATCACTGCCAATATCTGCTCCCCTGTATGCTCTCAGAGGTTGTGATCACTGCCAATATCTGCTCCCATGTATGCTCTTACGTCTCAGACTGATGCTCGAAATTTTGAACTTATTCAGAAGTGATCTATTTGGTTTTTGGTGCAATTATCCGGAGTGACCCAAGTATTTTTATGTATATCTTTATGGGTAAATAATTGGCTTGCTATCACAAGGTTTGATAGTTGACAAAGTTCTAGTCCATTTTGATTTAAATTTCCGATGTATGTTTTCCTATGCCAAGAAAAGGTGTCAAATTTTATAAGGAGAAGATGATGGAATTACATCGGTCTTGTTCTTTGAATGGACAAGAGAAGACTCCCACATCAGGCCATCATGTGGACACCAACAGGCAAAAGAAAACAAGGAAGACAAAAAGAAACCCTGCGTAGAACAAACATAAGAGAAAGCTCAACGATGGGTCTAAGAAATAACCAGGACTTATTACAATTAGCAACGGATCGTCGCAAATGGAAATCCTTGACCTCTGCCCTATGTGCCGTCTTCGGCCCGAGAGGAAATAACTAACTAAGTAACTATATCAATCATTATGCATGACATCTGTCGTCTACGAAAGACGATATATTTATATGCATTATTTGTAGCCCTTGGTGTGGCTGATGAGACTAATCCTCGAGTGGCAGTCTCTTCTCTAGGTCACGCACACAAATGCCGTGAGGCAGTGTTTCCTTACCTTCTTCCTGCCTATTTTTTCAACTGCTTCCATCCTTATATGTTCCTCTGCTCTTAGTTATCCTTATTTTACTAAAGCCCACCATGTGTACCTATCATCTGCCAGAGTTCCCCAGTTTTGTATGTAAGTATGTCTCTTATTTATACATCGTGTATCTGAGACATGGTCGATCAACCGACATTTACCCTGTCGCCAGCTCGCTGTTAATCACATACTTGTATATCCGACCAGCTTTCATTCTCTTGACGTGTCCAAGCCAACGAAGATGTATTTAATTTAATATGGCTTGAATGCTACTCATGCTTGCTGAAAACAGGATTTCTGTGTTGGGGACTATCTATTGCCTCACCCTGTGCTGGAAACAAGACTTATAACACAGGAGTTAAAAGATGCGAATATTGCTACATTGTATAATAATAAAGGAGACAAGAGAGTCTGCAACAACTATCGTGGCATCTCTCTTCAGTATAGTTGGAAAAGTATTTTCCCGTGTTGCATTAACACGCTTGCAGAACTTAGCATCGCGTGAACTCCAAGAATCGCAGTGTGGATTGTAACGGTCAGATGTTATGATTTAAGAATAACTGAGCGTAAATGTAGGGTGAATGGGTAAACAAGGTGTAAACAGCTGTTAACGTAAATAGTTGTGAGCCCTGTGTTCACGTGGTGGTGTGTAGAGAGATTTCATATGAGAGGGACACAAGTGACCAATGTGTGATATAAGCAGGCAGATAGACGACTGGGGAAGTGGACAATTGAGTGTGGACGGCGGTGTTTTGTTTCACGAGGGGGGCTGACCGGTAACTGATTAAATAGAGAGTGAGACGAATAGTGTAGATCTTTTCTTATACAGCTGTTACAAACTGCCATGGGGTATTTATTGATGCAAATAAACTCTATATTGAATTCAAGTCTTTTGATGATTGCTTAGGCAACACCCTGTATGGTACTGTGCTGTTTATATCTGTGATAAAGAGTGGACCTAAATTCTCTCCTGACAACGAGTCCACCACATAGATTTCGAGCCGGAGATCAACTATAGACATTATATTCTCACTGTGCCAGTTGCAGGAGAAATTCAGGTAGCAACATATGTGTCTATGCATCACGTTATTCGATCTAACTAAAGCTTTTGATCTTGTCAGCAAAAGTGGCATTTTCCAAATATTAGTAAAAAAAAGGTTACTCTACACATCTGCTAAATACTATCAAGCGATTCCATGATAACTGTGTGCTATATCTATGCCACCTTAGACACTTTCCCAGTAAGTATTGGAATAAAGCAAGATTACGTGCTGGCAACTAATCTATTTGCAATTTTATTCTCCATCTTACTCCACTATGCCTTCAAGATCAACAGCGAGTGGATATACATGCACACTAGAGCAGTCGTCTGACAATATTGCCCGGCCTAAAGTCAAGACCAAAGTAAGGAAGAGTTTGCTGCGTGAGCTCTTATTTGCACACATTCCTGCCTTAATATCTCACACAGCAGACGGACTTCTGAGACTTGTATTCATCTTCTCCACTGCCACAGAGAGTTTGTCCTGACCATTAGTATAAAGAAAAACAACATTATGGCACAGGATGTTGCCTCCCTCAATACTATCCCAATTGACGACTGAAACTTAGATGTTGTTGACAGTTTTGAGTATTTGGGATCGAACATCTCGAGCACTCTGTCACTTGAAGATGACATAGGCGGTCGGATAGGGGCGCCCAGAACTGTAATGGCAAGACTGTACACTAGAGTCTTGTTTAATGCAAATCACACATCAAGGAATTGCTGTTGTATATATAGCAGGCATGTGCGTGAACAAAGTCCTCTATGGATACAAGTATTTGACCAACTAATCCAGGCACCAAAGAAGGCTCAATAGCTTCCACCTCTGATTCCTGTGCCGCATCCCAGACATTTTAACGGAAATATATTTGTCGGAATCCTGATTTAAATCGACTATAAATTAACATATTTTTTGAAGATCAAATCTACATGTAGTATCGTTTGTCCCTGGTTGCCCTTACCGTCAGATGGTTTCCTTCTATCAAATTTATACATAGTATATCAGACACTGATTACCAAGAAACTTTAGAATTACAATTAATGATTCTCAAAATTCGTAAAAGATATTTGGATAAAAAATTGAGATACTATTTAGCAAAAAAAAAAAAAAAATTAAAAAAAAAATCTCCAAAATTTTGAAGGGTCCATTTCGAAATTCTACGCTAACGGACTAATGTGTTGAAAATATTTGTCATGGGAATTACTTTGTTGTTTATGAACATGCCTTCTCTAAATTTTAAAGGCGGGTTTCCTGCTGTAATCGACAACGATTATTTTCGTATATATTTCGCATAGTGCCTCTGTCAGTACCCGGCATCCTTATCCGGCATCCTTCCGTCTCGTGAGACGATGATGCATCACCGTTGGATTTGGTTGCATTTTCTCTTCTTTTATCTTAGATATACAGACGCTCCTTCTATGCAGAAGATAATTGCGTCCACAGACGATGAGAGATGATCTGTTGGCAAGTGATGCAGCGGTCACAGGCCACGGCTATAGGGGTTCCACGCATTACCCCAGCCGCCTAACTATTGACTAGTTAGGTACCCATTCGGAGCTGGGTGACTCGGGGACTTCTCAGGCCGAGAGAACAAATGCTCACCTTCGTGTGGATTCGAACCCGTGACCATCGGTATGACAGTCGAGAGCGCTACTTCTCAACCACCACGTCCCACGTCTCGAGTGGCTGTGCAGTCCTATCATTGAGTGACAGTCTTTGCCACTGTTTTTACACACGAGTTCTGTGCTCCCCAAATACCCTTTAAACGGCCTTTGCACTTATGGTTTTTCGTCAGCAAATTTGGTGTGCAGTTTAAAAAATCCCAATCTTCGGTGAAATGTTTTTATTTTGCTAGCAATGTTGCTTGTTGTGTATGATTTCTAACTTTTGCATTTGAACAAATGATTAGTTCAACAAATAATGAAAACCCACATAACGGACCAGGAACAAATTTGTCTGGACAGTTCCTTTTGACATGCACATAGTTTTAGTTAAGTTCTTGTAAATTTCTGTTTTCGTGAAAGCAGTAATTGTTTTAAAGGTTAGGTTTGTTTTTGTGTTGTTGTTGTTTTTTATTTTTTTATTTTACATATTCACCAATTATAGACGCATATTTAAAATAACTTTTTTTTTCAAGAATCTGTTTATATAATCGTCCCACGATGCATCAGATTAACTTTTGTTCATGAATTGAGCATTTTGTTACGTTATTTATGCGGCACATTGCATAAAACCAGTTCTACTTAAAAAAAAAAAAACAACTCTTCTATTTCAATAGTAAAATGATGAAGTGATACCATTTTTGACTTAATTTTATTGCATGAACACTCAAAAATTGATTCCTTTAACGTCATTAAAAAAACTTTTATAAATAGATACATTTCCGGTAAGAAATAAAATACACCAAGTCAAGAAAATCAAATATTTATTTTTATTTTCAGCGGATACAGAGAAAGAAACAAGTGAGTAATGTTGATTTGTTGTCAATCACACACAGATCAAGTGTGTTAGCGTTTATTCCTTAATGAATATATTTATTACAATAATACTTAATACATACAGCTTTAAGAGTTACCATCTGATACGTTAAAAATTATCTAAATCAAATAATAGTAACCGGGGTCGAAAAGATCTGGTTTCGTCAAGTCTGTGGTCGAATCGGCAGGTTTGAATTATCGATGGTTGAATCTTTTGGGGTCGAATTGTCTGACAAAATAAAATTAACATGTTTATCACCTAATTCGTTCAAAGCCAAGTAGAAACAACACCACAAAATTGAAAATATAACGGTTAACTATAGAAAAATAAACACAAATATTTTAAAATATTTCAATTTAAAAGTACACATTATGAAAAAATAGAATAATAATAAAACAATGAAAATAATAACTTAATAGCCCATATAGAAACAATGATTTTATTTTATTAACTTCAGTTTTTTTTTAGTACATGTGGATATACAATGTAAATTTAGATTTTGTTCGTAAAAATTAACAATTAAATGAAACCAAAATTTAAAAAAAAAGGGAATTTATGAGTAGATTTCACAGAATAAAATGGTACAAAATTTTGATGGATGGTTGGTTTGGTTTTCTTTATTTAAAAAAAATATTTATTTATTATTATTATTATTATTTTATTTTTTTTGTGGGGGTGTAATTAAAAATTTCCAATATATATTTAGATACAAAAAGTGTTTCACGTGAACATGCGATAAGATATATTTTTTTTAATATGAACAATTATAAGTTCTTGATTCCTTTATTTTCGTGTCTCTTTTCAATAGTAATGACAGCTTAATCCATTTAGTCGCGTATTATTAAGTTTCAAACAACTAATTTGAATAGACGGCTTTGATTTTTCCCACTCATACCTTAACATTATTTACCGAATATGACACAACTTTACGATAAGATAAAATAATGAGAAATGACGATTTTAAGACGTTTTAATTTATCGTGTATTATTTTATTTTGTGATTATTCTCATACCCTAAAATAAATCTCGGGTTCGAATCCTGGTTCTGGCACCCCTTCGGGTGGATGATCCCGTAAAAACCTTGATCATCTAGGAGAATGTAGATCATCTAGGAGAAGGAAACTCCGACTACAAATCCTCCTTTGCCTTGCGGCTATACCCGCCTTTCGGAATATAAGGCTAAGGGAGTAAACCATGACAGAAAATCAGGAAATGGTGCATCTATAGGCGGTCTACATAAGACTTATGTACATACCTGCAGCTCATGCGACACCAATGGCAGCCAAGCTGCATCGATGCAAGTCTTTCCCTTGGTTACACCATTGACGTGGAGAGGGGGGATATGCTGTATGGGCAGCAGCTAATTCTTCATAATACCCACCAAGGCTTGCATCACATCGGGAGAGGACTCTCCAGCGTCGCCGCAAGGTGTTGACAAAACACGGGAAGCATCATTTACTCGTTATAAGCCAAATCTCAATTGATGTAGAGCTAGGTGCCAGGGGCTGCTTACGACGGTGGGAGAGACTACCAATGTCTCACTGGACAGCTATCGCCCGCCTCAAACTAGGTAGCGCCCAGTCAAATAGGTGCTATCTCGTCATGGCCTGCCTTCTCCACTGCGTTTGTGGAGATTAGAGTACGTTTCAACAAGTGGGCCACTAAGCCCTGCAACAAGAATTACAAAAAAAAAGAAAAAGAAGAACCCATCTCTTTGAATCACTAGATGGAACGTGAGGACTATGTGTCCCGGCATCACTGATGACCTGCAGTCATTTAATGACACTCGGAAGACAGGAATAATCGATAGAGAACTTTGAAGGCTAAAGATTGACACCGCATGGCTTCAGGAGACAAGGATCCCAGAAAACGGTTCACTCAAAGAGGCCAATTTCACCTTCTTCTGGCAAGGCAGACCATAAGACGAAACTAGACAGCATGGTGCAGGTTTCGCTGTTAAGAACACTGTTCTACCATCAGTTGATCTCACGTCATCATGCACGGAGAGGATCCTCACTTTAGGACTCAGAACAACTGCGTGCCCAGCAAACTTTCTTAGTGTGTATGCCGCAAATCTCTATTCAATTACGGAAGAGAAGGACTAGTTCCATAGAGAGTTAGACCAGGCAATAGCCAACAACCACAAAATCTAGGCAATCTATCTCCTAGGAGATTTCAATGCTGAAGTGGGGAGCGACCACGAAGCCTTGCCCATATGCCTTGGACTCTTTGGAAGAGGAAAGATACATGAAAATGGGCAGAGGCTTTTTAGAATTGTGCTGCTCACGAGGCTTATATGTGACACTTGCTTCGAGTGAATGGATATACATCAAGTATATTGGGGACACCCTCTATCCCGCCAATAGCACCTGCTGGACCTCATCATCTCCAGGCGTGCATCACTAGCTAGCGTCCTACTCAATCGCAGTTATCACAGGGCCGACAGTGACACGGATCACTCTCTTGTCGCCAGCGATGTAAAAATAATGAGGAAAAAATTGTACCACACCAAGAAAAATGGAAGTCCACGCATCATTACCTTCTGATTAAAAAACGCTGCGATGCGATAACGCAGCTGTTCACAGACAATGCGAAGGAAGGCCTCTAAAAGACGTCTCCATGCGTCAGCATTGACTCCAAATGGACGCATCTTAGAGACGCTAATTATACATCCGCAATAAAAGCTCTTATGGCTTACAAAGAAGAGCCTACACTCAACAGGTTACATGCCTTAAGAACAGCCGTGTCACTTGCCCAAAAAGTTGCACTTAAATGTGCCAATACCTACGTCTCAGCTGCAGACATGAGCAATGCAAAACTTATGTATGAAAACATCAAAAAGGCAACTGGCCCCTTGACGTTCAAAGTTGTTCCCCATAAGTCCAAAAGACGAGAAAATTATCCAAGACCAGGCAGTACAGCTAAAACGATGGGTTGAGCATTCACTGGAATTGTATTCAACAGTTTCCAGAGTCTCCAGCACCGCTCTAGATGCTCTAGATGACATCCCAGATAAGCAACTCATGGAAGAACTTTATGTCGTGCCCCCACAGGAAGAGTTGTGCATAGCAATTGACAGCATAGTTTGTGGAAAAGCACACGAGAATGATGGAATACCACTAGAGGCTCTAAAGAGTGGCAAGGCAGCTTTACTACAACCATTGAACGAGATTCTGTCCCTCTGCTTGGAACAGGGCTACATCCCCAAGACTTAAAGGATGCAAATATAGTGACACTATATAAAAACAAAGGTGATAGGAGTAATTGCAATATTTATCGCAGCATTTCACTGCTTAGTATTGTAGAAGAGGCTTTTGCGGGTGTCATACTAACACGTTTACAGAGCCTAGCAACTCGTGTCTACCCAGATTCTCAGTGCGATTTGGTCTACCATAGACATGGTTTTCTGGATACGACAGCTCAAGGAAAAATGCAGAGAGCAGCAGATGCCACTATGCATTACATTTGTGGACCTTACAAAAGCCTTTGATTTCGTCAGTCGCAACGGGCTATACCAAATACTGGCCAAACTCGGCTGTCCACTCACCTACTTGCCTTTATAAGACAGTTTGATGAAAATATGCAGGGCACAGTGCAGTTCAATGGAGCTAAGTCAGAAGCCTTTCCAGTCAGTAGCGGAGTTAAACAATGTTGTGTACACGCATCAATACTGTTCGCAAAATTCTTCTCTGTACTTCTTCGATACGCATTCAAAGATAGCAGTGAGGAAAACTGGTTATACACCAGAGCTGATTGAGGACTTTTCAACACTACCTGCCCCCGAGCCAAGACCAAAATGACAGCTGTTATAATTCGTGAGTAGTATTTGCAAATGATACGGCTTAAACGGCACACACATAAACTGGTTTGCCACAACTTGTGTTAAGCTTCTCCAATGCCTGCAAAGAACTTTTTCTGCAAATCAGCTTGAAAAAGACATACATCATGGCGAAGACCTTCTTTTAACATAAATATCGATAATGAAAACTTGGAGGTTGTGGACAGCTTCACATGCTTGGTGTCCAAGGTATCCACTACACTGTCCATTGAAGAATAAATAAACAACAGAGATTGGCAAGGCAGTTGCAACAATGGCAAAACTAAATAAGTGGGTCTGACAAAACACCAAGCTAACGGAGAAAACCAAACTAACGTCTATTGAGCCTGAGCCTGTGTCATCAGTACACTACTATATGGGAGCGAGACATGGACCACTTATGCATGTCAAGAGCACAAGCTTAATAACTTCTATTTGAGATGCCTGCGTCGCATCCTTGGTATTAAATGGCAAGACAAAGTGCCTAATAGTGAGGTACTAACACGTGTAATTACCAGGGCTGTTATCGATTACATTTAATTTAATCGTTAACTTTTAAAAAATAACCGATTAATTAATCGATAATTTGTTAGAGCTAAAAATGAAGATTATGACGTCATTAAACTGAAAATTTCAAGGGAAGAAAAAAAAACATGCAATTGACATTTGTTTTGTTTTGTTGTTTTTAAGACATAGCAATAAAAATAAGGTAAATCACGTATTTAAGTTTAGGCACTTGGATGACAATTTCAAATTAATTTTAAAAATAAAAAAGTAAATCATTTTTTTTATTCTAAGTGATTAAAAAGTTATGATTTTTTTAGACCTCATAATTACTTTTTTCACTATGTTTTTTTCCATCAAATCTTGTGCCTTTTTAGGGCACTTTTTAAAAAAATGCCCATAACTTAATTATTTTATTTTATTCAATTTAAAAAATTTAATTTTGTTAGGTGATATTTTAAAATAAAATTAGTTCTATATAATATCAATGAATTTAAAATTTCGTAATTGTTTATTAAGTAAAGAGAGATGTTGTTGTTTTTTTTTAAAAATCATAGTCCATATAAACAGGTTATTATAAAGTGAACATTTTCGATTCATTATTTTTAAATGGATAAATTTGTACGTAAAAAAACAAAAGTATTATTAATTATTAATAATTAATTATTTATTAAAAGTCGAAAAAAAAATCATTTTCTTTAATTTTAATTGCTATTTTATCGATTAAAATAATTTTAATCGGTAATATTTTTTACCAATTAATCGAGAAATTAATCGGTAATTTCCGCAGCCCTAGTAATTACCCAAAGCTTGTCTTCAATTCCTAGTAAAAGACGCCTGAGATGGTTAGGCCGCATCCCGAAGGACCTCCTATATGGTTAATTTGATTCGCCCACGCTTGGGATTAAAAGAAGTTTGTTCAAGGGACATGAAAGAAACCAAAATACATACAAGTTACTGGGAGTGTAAGGCAAAAGACTGGCCTACGTGGCTGACAGCTGTCATAGTAGCCGAGGAGCGAAGAATGGAGGAGGCTGCAGACAGAAGAGATAGGAGAAAGGCCAAAACATTTGAAAGCACAGAACTCTTGGGTAAAAACTGTGGTAAAGATTGTCACTCAAGAATAGGACTGCACATACACTCGAGAAAAGGAAACGCAACGATGATGCACCATCGCTTTGCGAAACGGAACGATTCCGAATAACACCAAAAAAATGTTTTAAATGAAACATTTCGGATAAGTTTTATATGGTTGAAAACACATAAAATAAACTTCAAAAACTTTATTATGCAATAAAAACATTTTGTCTAATATAGTAATGTTATAAATAGGTGAAAACAAACCCATTATTGTACTTTTTTTGTTCTTGTAAATAAGATTAATTACATTTAATACAATAAGAAATATTTTTTAGGAATTCAACATTTTTCATTCATGTCTTTCATATTTTTAGCAATTATAGATATAGAAACAGGTGAGTATTGTTGCTCATTTCTAAATAGTACAAAAAACCACATTTGTTTGAATTAAATAAATTATATATCTATTTATATATATATATATATATA
>MUZC01001151.1:566455-587941 GCA_002072015.1 Radix auricularia | reverse complement strand
ATAATAGTAATAAAGGCATGTACATTTTAGCATATTTTATTGTTTTATATATTTAAAAAATATAAAATATAGATCAATATACAAGTTATTCAATAATAACAATGGAGCATTAATCATATTATAATTAATCAAAAATTAACTATTCAAAACCATTAATAAAATTGTCAGATTTATAAATGAAATTTTTCGAAGTCTAAAATTGTAAGTATTCATTTTTAATATAAAGCATCAACGGAGAAAGATCCAAGTGAGTATTGTCACTCTTTTTTTGTACAAAGCAAATACCAACAGTTTTTTGAAAATGTTAATGTATATAATTGATTATCTATTAATTTTTTTTATTTGTTGTAAAATCATAAACAAGACACATTTAAGCGTATGATTATATTTTTATATAATTAAAAAAATATTATAGATACGACATATATCGTTATGCAATATTAACGTTGTAAGATTCAGAATTATGGTATAATGTGACGAAAATATACTTTTTCCTACAATTATTATGCTTATTATATAAAATATCGAGAAATGAATTTATAAAATGTCCAAATAATCAAATGTTTGATTTTTTAATTAAAGAAACCTCAGCGTAAGAACCATATGAGTAGCGTTTATCTTTTGTTTCAGAAGCAAAAACTGTAGTTATGAAAAGTATAGGGTTGATAATTATAAAATAAAATTAAGAATTGTTAAAATGGTCATTAATTTTAGAAACTGAAGTTTATTTTACATCTCCTTGTAAAAATTGTTATAGATTAAAAATATTTTCCTGCCCATCGTTATATACTAATTGGGCTTAAGTGTTAAGTTTTCTAATGGCTCTTTATTAATTTTATTTGTATATTTCACAGTAACTACGGAGAAAGCATCAAGTGAGTAGCGTTGCTTTAAATCATTTATCGGCTTATCTATAAGTATATATATATAATCATATATACATCATAATTAATCCACGATAAGTTATTAAATGAGTTCGATATCCGATAGTCGAAGGGGTTCATACCATTTACATTAGACGCCTTAATGGTGGGTGCCCCGATTCCCTTCCAGGTCTGCGCTAGTCATTCATCATTCTTTTTTTAAAGATATGTCGTGGGCTCGATCCCGCGCCCCTCAGCTTGTAAGATATTTACATGCTGAAAGTATATTATATATGCAATAATAATTAGTAATGCAGCATTAGTCTATATACATTAAAAAAAAATAAAAAGCACATACTTTAAACCATTTGCATTTAAAGGCTTTTATTGTAAAACATTGATTGCAGGTTGTATGGCAGTTGTCGACCTGATCTACGTCTTGGATTCCTCTGGTAGTATCGGCGTAGAAAACTACAAGAAACAAATCAACTTCACAATTGATTTGGCTTCAAACTTCAAAATAGGCCCACAAAATGTTCTTGTTGGAGCAGTTGTTTTTAGCTTTGATGCAGTTAAATATTTCGACCTTAAAGACTACCCATCTTTTACCGATCTTCAGAAGGTATGGATGAGTATCAAAATGTATCTTTCTGTCAATTAAATATGAAGATGAATTTTATATTTCAGTCCCTTTTAACATTCTCACTATTTAGTCTTTTTGTTAAACTTCGTCTTTGTATGTAGGTTTTGGATTATAGTTTCTATAATATGTATGTCTTATCCACCATAGGAAAATTGAATAATATAAAATTAACTTATAAAAACATATATTTATAGCAGATCTGTCTTATGTCATTTAGCTTATTTCAAGCATAAAGTGTATATAAATATTGTTTATTGTAGGCTCTCAGCGCTACTCCCTACATAGGCTACGCAACACATACTGATGCAGCTCTGGACCTTATTATCAACGATGGAATGTTTACTACTGCCGCTGGTGCTCGCAGTAATTCTTTAAAAACTGTTATTGTCATCACTGATGGGAAATCTGACAACATGACCCTAAGTAATTATTTTAATGTAAATAATAATTTTCGAATCAATTAGGTGAATATTGATTTCCTTAAATTACTAATAGATCATAATTAGTTTGTATAACCTAATAATGTGTCCCTGAATACTTTTAAGAATAATAATTATAATTACCCACCCTTTTAATAAAACAATTTATGTTGTTAGGGAGGATTTATATATATATATATATATAAATATAATTTTTTAATGATTTAATCCTTTTGTTAACAATATAAATAATATATGTTAAGATCATTTCATCAAAGAGAAATTATTTGATACTGTGGTTATTCGTTTACAATGTGTTGCAATTCTATTATATGGACTATTATTTTCTACTCTTTAAATGTTTTGTTTTCAGCTCAACAAGCTGCCGCACGTCTCAAGTCTCAAGGGATTACCATCACCGCTGTGGGTATTGGGGATGCGATGGACTCTGAACTTTTGGCTATTTCAAGTGGTGCTAGAAATGTCTTCAAAGCTGATAACTTTGATGCGCTGAAACAAATTTCGACGTCAGTGACCGAACAAGCGTGTCAAGGTATTTAAAAATATTAAGGATCGAGTATAAAACAAAGATGTGTATGCTTTTCTCACTACTGAAAGATGCATTACATGAGAACAAATAATAGTTTAAGAGATTGGAATTTGAAAAAAGAAAATCAGATGTCTATTTAAGTTTAAAACTTTTTAAAAACCCTGCACTTTTCTTCTTAGAATTGAAATTAGGAAATGAAAGTAGCAGAGGAAGTCCTTAAACATTAACAAAACAAAAACCAAATTAAGCAATTATAGTAGGTAACAGTCGTTGTCGGTACGTTTGAAGTAGGTCGATGTGAGGAGATAGTTTTTCTGAAGAGTAACGGTAATGTCCAGGAAGTGTACGGCAGCTCAGAAATTTGAATGTGAACTTGATTGTGGGATGGAAAGAACCTACAAAGTTGATCATGGGACCATTGCACCACATGGGATGAATGTTTCAATTGCGCTGACAATCTAAGTGTATCACCACGCCCACTCTATCCTATTTAAGCTCTTACTACTCTCTTCACACTATTATTTTTTTTGGTTCTGCATTACACAGCAGTCATTTTTTTAAAAAAATGTGTGTATACTATTTGCTCTTTGAGGAAGGCTCTTCATCGAAACGTTCACCAATCTGTGACGTCTTCTAATGATCCCTCGTCCTCTGTTTTATGTTATTCATCTACTTATACATTAATCCAGTATGAAATGTTAAACTAAATTGCTCTGACAGAAATAATGAAAAAAAGTCATTTTGCATCAGTTGCAACATTATATTTTAAAATAGTTTTTTTTTTTTTTTTTTTTAAAGTCAGAAACCTTTGCAAGAATATGCTTACTAACTTTACGAATGGCACGGGACCATAAATAAAATGTCATACCCAATTTGATTTTAGACAACTTTGACACATATTTAAAACGAAGTATATCAATCGTTATGTATGACATCTGTTCGTCTACGAAAGACGACAGATTTATCTTTATTATTTGCAGCTCTTGATGTAGCTGATGAGACCAATCCTCGAGTGGCAGTCTCTTGTCAAGGTCACACACGAATCCAGTGAGGCAGTGTTGCTTTGCTTTCCTGCTCGCTCTTTTTCAACTGCTTCCGGCATGATATATTCCTTTTTTCTTAGCGATCCTTCCTTCACTATAACCCGCCTTGTGTACTTATCCTCTGCCAGATTTTCCCAGTTTTTTTATGCCAGAGTAGACTGATTTCATGTCTTCGTTCGTCCGTCGAATCGACGAGGACCACTCTAGTCATCAGAGGGATTCTGGGACTGGTTTTGACTATGTGTGCGCAGATGGTTGACGAGACAGATCCTGGCACGGAAGGTTCATGAACAGAAAGGACTTGTTACAAGTAGGTTCTCTCCTGGAGGTTTGACAGCATGCAACTCTCGGGCTTGCATATTCTTTACTGCTGCGTTGATCCTGTTTGCCTCACATGTACTGGCACCTTCGTGGACCGATTCGTTGCAGCTTCTTCCCATGTGTCTGGGTTAATGGCAAACGCGTTGTCAGGGGGGTGTTCAATGTGTCTTTGAAGCGTTCTTTTGTCCACCATGGGACCGCTGGCCATGCTGGAGCTCGGCATAGTAGAGTCTCTTTGGTACTCTCTCATTTGACATTTGGGCTAGGTGCCCTGCCCAGCGAAGCTGTGACTGCATTTGAGGGGGAAGATGCTTATAAGGCACTCTTTGCTTAGTACCACTGGGTCTGGAATTTGGTCCTGCAACTTTATGCCGATTATCTGCCTGAGGCTTATTGTGTGAAAGTGGTTCTGCTCATTTGCACGCCGTTGATACACGGTCCATGTTTCGCATGCATAAAGCAGTGTGGGAGCACCACTGCCTTATATACTTTCTCTTATGTCTGGATGGAAATGCATCTTCTGTTCCAGACATTCGGGTAAAACCTGCCCAAAGTGTAGCTGGCCCTGGCAATTCTGACAATCACTTTATCATTGATGGTGACATTTTGAGACAGTAAGCTGCTTAAGTTTGTGAAAGGTTTATCTGCGTTTAGTTTCTGGTTGATCACAGTGATGTTGAGCTCAACGTAAGGCTTTCAAGGCGCGGGTTGATAAATGACTTCTGTCTCCTTTGTGTTAATTGTCAGACTAAAATTAGTGCAGGCGCTGGAGAACAGTATAACAATGCGCTTTATGTCATCCTCTGAGGCAGTAGTGAGGGCACAATCGTCAGGAAATAGCAGGTCCCTGATTGTATCTGTCCTGACGTTGGATTTTTGCATGAAGCCTCCGAAGGTTAAACAGTTTTTCATCTGTACGGTGCCTTAGTTTGACGCTAAAATCCTCGTTTCTGAAGGCCTCGTCAGCATGGCAGAAAACATGATGCCAAGACGCATAATTGCTTGACACCGTTTCTGACTGAAAAAACGTCAGATTACTCTCCACTGTCCTGGACTCTGGCCTACATGCTTTTGTTGAATTGTTGCACCAAGGCAATGAATTTGCTTGGGCAACCGTACTTGGCCATGAACTTGAACATACCCTCTCTTCCAACTTTGTCAAAAGCCTAGTTTAGTTCAACATAGTTGGATAAGAGGTCGGAGTTCTGCTACTGACATTTTTCTTGCAGCTTCCTGGCAGCAAACACCATGTCGATGGTTACTCACTCTCTTCGGAACCCTCAATGGCTTTGAGGTAGAAGTCCTTGGTCAAGAAGGACTGTGAGGTGGTTGTGCAGGATTCTGGCAAGGATTATTTCTGTATTAGAAAGCAGGTATATGCCTTTGTAGTTGTCACAAGCGAGTCTATTTCCCTTTCTTTTATAAAGATGTAAAGATGGAAGCATTTTTGAAATTCTGCGGGATCAACTCTTGCTCCCATATCAAGAGAAATAGCTGGTGGAGCCTTTCAGGTAGGGCAGATCCCGCACATTGTATACCGCAGCTGGTATGACATCTAAATCTGGTGCTTTGCAACTAAAAATAAGACAGATTGCCTTCTGGGTCTTGAGCAAGTTTGGGGAATAATGCAGTTATTTGTTTTTTTGGCACTTGGGAGAGACGATTGATGGCTTCGTCATTGATTGACTAATGGCGATTACTGATGTTGTTGAAATGTTCAGCCCACCTATCCAAGATCTTCTCTTTGTCCGAGATAAGAGATTTGCTATCTTCGCTGAGAAGTGGGTTTGAGCCTGAGACGTTAGGCGGTACATTTCTTTCAAAGCTTCAAGAAGTTATTATAGTCGCCCCTGTCTGCATAGCTTTGGATCTCATCACCTTTTTGCTTAGCCAATCGTCTTGCATCCTACGGAGGATCTGCTGTACAGTTCTGTTCTATGTATTTTGTTGAGTGATTCTCTCCTGGAGGTGGACTTGGAGTTTTTGAGGTAAGCTTAGTGGAGTTGGTGTTTCTCGTCCAGTAACTGCTTGAACGACTTTGCATTTCTCATCAAACCAGTCCTTATTTTTTCTGTTCTGGGAATCCAGGGTCTCTGTAGCTGAGATGTAAATCAACACACTAAGCGATGCCCAATCTACCTCCACGTTCTTGATTTCCGGAGAGATGGATTTCATGCGCTCCTCCATAGCATTAACAAATGCAGCTTGCCACTAGTAGTCTTAAGCAAGGCAACATTAATCTATTTGGGGCCTTCTTAAATTTCGGGCGCCGTTTAGGCTGAATACGAATGTTGAGCTTAGAGAGGATGAGGCTGTGATATGTCCAGCATTCAGCATCGCTTATGACATGGTCACTCTTACATCCTGTCTTTCCCTCTTCCTAACGATGACATAGTTAATACGATGTTAATAAGATGCCAGTGTTTCAAGCGGGGGTCATCCATAATGTCCGAGTACGGATAGGTTGGGGCAGAAGATAGTGTTGGTGATTAGTATTTCAGGTTCAGCACAGGTCTGGAGCAAAAGAAGACCATTCTTGTTACATTGGCCATCACCATAGTGTCCAAGTACTCTCTCCAAGGTACAGTCTTCCTTGTCAACTCTTGCATTAAAATCACCTAGCAAGATGAGTTTGTAATCCTTTCAATCATCGGCAATGAGAGTGTGAAGTGCTTTGTAAAACGTTGCCTTTACTCCATCTGGATTGGTCATTGTTGGGGCGTTGGCACTGATGATCTTGAGAAAGTTCTTACCAGCTATCAGTGGAAGTATCATTGTCATGAGTCTGTCATTCACTCCCTTGGGTAGACCAGCCATTTTTTCGACAAGCTTTGTCCATTCTGCAAAGCCACCTCCTGCGTCACGCCTTTCCAAGCTGGGTCTGCCACTCCAGAAGTTTGTGTAGCATGAGATATTTTCACAAAGCTCTTTTACGCCCGCAAACCTTGTCTCGCTCAGGGCTGCCACGTCTATATTATACCTGGATAGTTTTTTAAAAAATAAATCATTGCTGTTCTCCTCTGAGGTCTATTTGCATTGCCTCTGTCCAGGAGGGTGCGCACATTCCATGCTTCTGTGTTTGGGACTTTTTCTTGCCTCACTCTGCTAGAAAGGGGACTGATACCACATGAATTAAAAGATGCCAAAATCGTTTACATTGTATAATAATAAAGTAGACAAGAGCGACTGTAATAACTATAGTTGCAACTCTCTCCTCAGGATAGTTGGAAAGGTCTTTGCCCGTGTTACAGTGACACGCCTGCAGTTCTTAGCATCGCGTGTACTACCAGAATCGCAGTGTAGCTTTTGAGCCGTAGATAAACTATAGACATGATTTTCTCTCTATGCCAGCTGAAGGAGAAATTCGGGAAGCAACATACGTTTATATACATCACGTTCGTAGACCTTACTAGAGATTTTGATCTTGTCAGCAGAAGTGGCATTTTTCAGATCTTGGTGATAATAGGTTGCTTTACACATCTGCTCAATATTACCAAGCGATTCCATGATAACATGCAGGTCACAGTGGGCTATAACTGTGCCATCTCAGAGGCTTTCTTGGTAAGTATTGGAGTAAAGCAAGGCTGCGTGCTGACACATAAACTATTCGCAACATTCCTCGTTATCTTACTCCACTATGCCTTGAAGAACAATATGGAAGGGTTATACATACATACCCCAGCTTTCGGCTGACAACATTGCTCGACCTAGAGCCAAGACTAAGTAAGGAAGATTCTGTTGCATGAGCTCTTTTTTGAAGACGATACGGCCATATTATCACACACCACAGATGAACTCTCAAGACTTGTATCCATCTTCTCCGCTGCCTGCATAGAGTTTGGCCTGGCCATTAGCATAAAGAAAAACAACATTATGGCACAGGAAGGTAAGATAAACGGTAGGATAGGGAAGGCCATAGGGAAGTATAACAAGACTGTACATAAGAGTCTTGTCCAATGCCAAACTCACAGCATGGACTTGTCGAAGGCATAGCAGGCATATGTACTATTCACACCACTTAATTGATACCAGTATTGCACCACCTAAACTAGTTATGAATGAAGGCTCAATAGCTTCCATCGTTGATGCCCACGCCGCATACTAGACATCAACTTGAAGGATATCAATCATCATTCTGATTTAAATCAACTTAACTTTTAAAATCAAATCTAAATGTTGTACCGTTTGGCTCTGGTAGACCTTACAGTCGGATGTTTTCCTTCTATAAAATTCATAGACTACCAGGCAAAAAGATCTCCGAAATTAATAAGGCTAATTTCGAAATTATAGGCTTGAAATTGTCTCCATGATAAATTTTTGTGTCCTCTTTATTGCCATAACTTCAATAAATATAAAAGGTGGCCGTCCTATTGTAGCGACAACGATTTTCTTACTTATATCTTTAGCATACTGCCTCTGTCAGTTGCAATATTGAACATTTTAAACGGCCTTTGTACTTACGGTTTCATTGTCCAAAAATTTAGTGAGCAGGTTCTAAAACCGTAATCATCGTTGAAAAGTCTTCATTTTACTAGAAATTTTGCTAGTTTTGTATGTTATTGATTATATTTGATAAATGATTATCTTAATAAATTAAATAAGTAAAACTCACATAACGGACCAGGACAAAATTTGTCTGGACAGTTCGCTTTAGACATGCAGGTGGTTTTAGATTAGTTCTTTTAAATTTCAGAGTTAACTGAAAGCAGTAATTTTGTTTATAAAATGTAGAGTAAATAAAATTAATTTACATATTCAACAAATATAGAAGCATATTTCAAATCACAATATTTTTCAAGAATCCTTTTGTATAACACTGGTAAACAGTGATTTCATTGCCAGTGATATTTGAATCATTTTATACAAAGTCAACTATGCTGATTTCAAATATGTAAGTGCATTTGCTAGATTGATATATTTTACGAGAAATTTTTTTTTTTTTTAAATTGTAAAGAAATGTGTTCAAAATTATATGTAATAGTGTTATGTATAATTATTTGAGTTAATTGTCTATGGTAATGCATTCACTGTTTGCTCGACTTCCTTTTGTGTGTGTTGTTGGGGCAATTGCGCCATCATATGTATGTCCCATCTTCCTTGATATCTTTCCTCCATCACCCTCATATCCTGATGGAACCTCTCGCCTTGTTCCTCACTAAAGTCTCCAAGGTTATCTGGAAATTTGTCTAAATGATTGTGCAGGTAATGTACCTTGATGCTCATATTTGCTCCAATGTTTCTGATGTTAGCGAGCATATCTTGCACAAAATTCTCTGCTCTGTTATTACCTAAGAAGTTCCTGACAACTGAAACAAAACTGTTCCATGAAGATGTTCCAAGGTGATCCATGAAGTTAGTAAAATTTCGATCGTTGATGAGTTTTCGAATATGGGGACCGTAAAAATCCCACCTTTCAGCTTCTCCATGCTCAGTCAGGGGAATAATCTTCAAATGTACTTGAAACAATTGCCATATTTGTCCAAAGCCTTAACAAATTGCTTCATTAAACCTAATTTGATATGAAGCAGTGGGAGAATGATTTTATTTTTGTCAACCAGTGGTTTGTTGATGATATTTTCTGTACCCACAGTCATGGTTTCCCTTGCAGGCCATGTCACTCGTGTCCAATGATCTTGCCTTGTCCTGCTATCCCAAAGGCACATGAAGCATGGGTATTTTGTGTATCCTGACTGCTGCCCGAGCAAGAAGTTTACCATTTTTAGATTAACACAAATTGACCACTGATGCTCATAATAACAGACTTTCTGCAATAATATTTCTATATTCTCATACTCCTCTTTAAAATGGTTACCATTGTGTAACAGAACACATTTCAAGCTTCTGATGGAACTGTCTATAAAAAGACGCCAGTCTTCGGAATGGTAGTCTTGTAGTCCCATTTGGAGCAGAAGTCCAGGGATATCATTACAGTAAACAAGATCTTCCTCTTGGCTAAAAAATGGAAGAAGAAACTTTTCTCTTTTCCGATAAAAAGTTATTTTAATTTCTGGTTTGAGATCATTTCTTTCATTAAACCTGGACGCTAAAAGCTCAGATGCTTGCTTTGACAGATTTATGTCTCGTATCAGGTCATTGGGTTCTCCTTGGCTGAATGGTTGAGGTATTGATGAGCTTCCTTCATAATCGCTTCCAATGTTTTCATCTGCCAAAAACTCCAGATCTTGCCCCTCGTCGCAGTCTGATGGTGGAAGCTCTAATAAGCCAGTAAACACTGGTATGGGAAATTCACTGCTATGTAGTATTGGTCTCCATGCAGATTCAAGATCAGGATAATCCCACTTAGATTTCTTGTGGCGATTGAAGCCTTTAACATTCACAATAAAAAATGAAACAATCACCAAACTGGTCTGTCGGCTCTCGCCATACCATAGGTACACCGAAACATAGACTTTTCTTTTCACCATTTGTCCACTGCTGTAGGCTCTCTACACAAAGTTTTTGCACACCTTATGGGGAGCCCAAGACTTGTCTTGGTCTCCCAGCTTCACACCGAAATAAGCCAAATATGCATGCTGCACAAATTCGGTTATATTACTTCTTTGCTTTTCAATCATGTATTCTCCACAGATGTAACAGAATACATTCGGATTATTTTTGCACCATCTTCACGATGAACCCATGATGTCTTTAGAAAGCAAATATAAAAGAAAAAAAAACTAGCAAACCAAGTTTTAACTTGGTATAGTTTAATTAAACTGTTATCGTAAGTAATATAATGCAATCAATCTTCAAATTAAAACTATACAATGTGACGTAGTACACAAAATTAACAAACTAATTACAGCGAGATAGACAGCGATAAATATTCTACAAACTTCAAAAGCGATAAAATCGTCAATCGATCTCAACATCGTGGTGATGCCATAACGCCATGACGTCATCAAAATATATAATCTCTACTTCGGAAAAAATTGAAATAATTCTAACAGCTTTTATGCTTCAGATATGGTGCTGTAAAACTTCAGATATATTAATTTCATTGAGACACAAAAGACACCAAACTTATTTCATTTGTTTTACACAAAGGGTACAATCATATTTTCAAAAATGCCCAATATCTCAGGAACTAGAGCCAATTCAGCAAAATAAGTGGCAATTTTGAAATCAGCAACCATGTATTGCTAAAATTTCATTCAAACATTCTTGGCAATTCGATTTTCTTTTTTGTTGGGCTTTGTAATCGTCTAAATATGCATTATATTATTTTTTGTTATTAAATTGAGAATTTTGTTACGTTGCTTATACTTCACATTGCATAAAACCATTAAAAAAAAAAAAAATATCTCTTATATTTCAATAGTAAATTGATAAAGTGATACCAGTTTGGCTTCAATCTTTACTCTATGAACATTCAAAAACTGATTTGTTTAATGTCATTAAGAAAACTTCTATAAATATATACTACCCTGTAAGAAATTAAATACACCAAGTCAAGAAAATCAAATATTTGTTTTTATTTTCAGCGGATTTAGAGACAGAAACAAGTAAGTAATGTTGCTTTGTTGTCAATAACACAAAGGTCAAGTGTGTTAGCGTTTATGAAAATATTTAATACAAGAATGATTAATACCTACATTTTTAAAGTGTTACCATCTGATACTTTATAAATACTTGAAAATATATAGTATATACAGTGGTACCTCGAGATACGAAAGTCATCTTTTCGATACCAGCTTTCGTATTTTGGATATTTCGTATCACTTACTAACCCGGGTCGAAACGACCTGGGTTTGAAACGTCAATTGGTTGAATCAGCTGTTTCAAATTATCCGAGGCCTGAAGTGTTTTGTTTCGAATTGTACGACCAACAAAGATTTAAAGGGGCTGCGGAAATTAACGATTAATTTATCAATTACTGGTTATATATATATATATATATATATATGTGTGTGTGCGTGTGTATGTGTGTGTGTGTGTGTGTGCGTGTGTGTGTGTGTGTGTGTGTACTTTAACGTTTCCAGTGAGGTCATTAATTATCAATTTTTTGAAGTGATGATCATGATATAAGCCTTTCAAAGATTTTTCGAAGATAATAACGAAATTAGGATAGCAAAACCAAACCCGACTTGGCTGTCAATGTAGCATGTATGACACACGACGAACAAACATCTGTCAAACATATAGCGATTGTCCTGGAATTGACCAATTGAGATCACAACTGTTGGTTGCATATGGGATGACGTCAAGTTATCTTCAAATTGGTCAGCTGAGCGTATTTTTGTATTTTGCATTTTTGTCTTATATTGGTACAAAAAATGTCTTATTGTTGCCCTACTTATATTGGAACTTTCGTTTCTTAAAACATTTTAAACAAGATTTCCACTGCACTTCAATATCCGTTGTGAATCAAGGCATTCACTTTTATTTTATAAATAGACGAAAATAAATATTTAATAACATTATTATTATTGTTTCTTTTAATAAGATTATTGAATGTTTTCGAAACATTAATGTCAAATATCACATTTATTTTTCACATAAATCATTCCGTAAGAGCAACCAAGAATTTTCTAAAGTTTCATTTTGATCGGTTGAATCGTTGAGTAAGCTTTAATGGACTAACATAAATACATACATTGATTTATATAAATATATAATTATTTGCATAATCAAAACATGACATGGAGGGTCTCCTGGCCCAGTAGGTGCAAGATGTAGATTATGAAAAATTTGTTCATTTCAATTATGATCTTATTAAAAAATTAGCTACATTTGTTGAGAATATGTCACAGAATGGGAAATAAAATATTAAACATTCACGAAAAGAGAATAAGGGCCCGCGGCCCGAAGAGATAAAGATTTAATATTCAATGTATCAAAGAAATTTAAATTGGGCTATCAAGGTTATTATGCACATCGTTTCGATAAGACCCAATCAAGTGTGTGTGTATGTTTGTGTATGTATGTGTGTGTGTCTGTGTGTGTGCTTCTCCTTTATAGCTGACTAAACCATTCATCCGATGATCATGAAAGTTCTTGAGACTGTTGAGTACCCTTTTGGAATACTAACTGGCTATATTTTCCCCCTTTTTACTCTAAAGGGGCGCCGGGGGCCCTTAATTTCAATTTTTGCTTATATGAGCTATATACAAATTAGTTTAAGCGCTAACTACTTGATAAATTGATGGATTTTAACATAATTTTGTAATTATATACTTGATAGCAAATATTAAAATACTATTGGTAGGTAATCTCCTAAGGGCCACTCTTTTGGGGCTTTGGGCCCATAATAGCTATTTTTGTAAACCTTTAACATTGTATTCCCCAATTTAATTATTAAAGATCTTGACAAATGATTATAAATGTATCCATTATTATCCATCTTAAAATAAACAGGTGTTTTCAACTTTATAACATGACATGAATGGGCCCTGGGGCCCTTAATGTCATAATTTAATAATAAAAGCTATAACAAATAAGTTTATGTGTTAGCTACTAAGAAGGTCAATAGATCTTTTAAAAAAAATGTCTACAAAAACTTGAGAATGTTAAGAACGCTCATGGGATAGCAAGTGTCAACGTTTTTTTCTCAATTTAAAAACACGTGGGGTTCCGGGGCCCATAATGTCATTTTTTGCTTATATGAGGTATATGAAAATTAGTTTAAGCGCTAACTTAAGTTACTGAGAAAATATCGGATCTTACCAATGTTAGTACATAAAAACTTAAGATTCTAGAAATAATTACTGTAGGGAACTGAACTCTTTATGTTCATTCCATCGGGCAGGCGTCCCCAAATTCTTTTATAATGCACGTTATTAATTTAACACCCCAATCAATTTTACACAAGATTGAGAAATATAGCATGAGTACAAATTAACTCTTATTTTAGAGCCCGGCCCTTTAAAGTCGTTTTTTCTCTTTTGTAAACTTTTAAATTATTATTTTATGTATCTTTTTGCTATGAGTCTTGTACTTTTTTGCACACTTCCGTGTAGGTTTCTGGTATAATTGTTTTTAAAACATTTCACTCAATGGATTCTTAAATAGTCATTTTAACTGATATCGTTGTGATGCGAGATCGGATCTGATCTCCTAGTATATAATAGATATAAACCAATACACATTTTAGCATTTGTTATTGTGTTACTTTATATTTAAAAAGTATAAAATATATATGAATATCATGTTATGCAATAATAATCTTGTAGCATTTATCATTATATTATATTTAAGCAAAAAAAAAAAAACTATTAAAAAAATTATAAAATTGTCAGTTTGATCAATGCCTTTATTTCAAGTCAAAAATTAATAATTTTTTTTAGCAGCAACGGAGAAATATCCAAGTGAGTATAATTACTCTGCTATCTATGAAGCAAACACCAAAATTTTTGTTAACATGTCAAAATACATATTTGTTATTCTATTTTTTTAAAAAAATGTATATTACAATATTAAAAAGACCATAAATATTTAAGCTTATATTTATACAAATATAAATATAAGCTTAAATATTTATATTTGTATATACTTTTAAAATATTATAGAGTCTTCATATTTCGTAAAGCAATATTAACCTTGTAAGATTCAGCATTATTGTAAAAGTATACGATATTATACTATGTGGTATTATACTTAATTTAGTTGCAAGGTTAAATGTTGACTATCGGCTACAAAATATTGAACAATAAATTTATTGTAAGTAACAACAATCAAATGTGTATTTTGTAATTAAGCAACTACTGTGTAAGAACAAAATTGTTAGAGTTTCTCTTTTGTTTCAAAAGCAAACACTAGAAATATGAAAACTATATTGATGGCAAGTATACAATCAAATTAACACTTGTACAAATATTTATTAATTTTAGAAACTTAAGTTTATTTTACATATCCTTCTATACTTTGTAATAGAGTAAAAATCTTTTCACGCCCATTGTTAGGCATAAGTGTTAAATTTTCATATGACTCTCTATTTTATTTAAAATTATTAAATTGATTTATATTTTACAGTAACTACGGAAAAAGAACCAAGTAAGTAACGTTGCTTTAAATCATTTACCAGCATATATTTAATATGTACATACATTACTGAGTACCATAACCGTTAGTCAGAGGGGTCCCTAATGTTTCCATTAGAGGTCATACTTGTGGGTGCCCCGATACCATTCCAGGTCTGCACTAGTCATTTATCACTCTTATTGTAAGATTTGCGGTGGGCTAGATCCTACGCCCCTCATTTTGTAAGGTGAGCGCACTATTGAATACGCTATCCAGCAACTAATAAGGTATACTCATGCTGAAAACATATTATATGTGCAAGAATAATTAGTTATGCAACATTAGTACATTTACGTTTATTGTGAGAATAAAACTTACATAATATATACCATTGTCATTTATAACTAAGATTAAAAGCTTTAATAGTTAACATTGATCGCAGGTTGTACAGCAGTTGTCGACCTGATTTACGTCTTGGATTCTTCCGGTAGTATCGGCGAAGAAAACTACCAGAAACAGATTAACTTCACAATTGATTTGGCTGGAAACTTCAAAATAGGTCCACAAAATGTTCTTTTTGGAGCAGTTGTTTTTAGCATTGATGCAGTTAAATATTGTGACCTTAAAGACAAACTATCATTGACCGATCTTCAGAAGGTATTGATATTTAGCTAATTTCATATTTCTAATATTTAAAAAAAAATTAATGCTATTTGTGCGTCAATTTTACCGTCATGACTGCATGTTTGTCGGTATTATAATTTCCTAAACATGTATTTCACGTACAACACACGAAAATTGAAACATAAACATAAAAATAAATTAAAATTTTGGTTTTCCTTATCTGTGAAGTTCTTGATTCCAAGCATCAAATGTAAAACCAAAAACATTTGTTAATTAGGCTCTGAGCGAGACACCTTATATGGGCTCCAGAACAAAGACTGACGAAGCGCTGGACCTAATCATCAACACTGGAATGTTTACTACTGCCGCTGGTGCTCGCAGTAATTCTTTAAAAACTGTTGTAGTCATCACTGATGGCCAATCTGACAACCCGACACTAAGTAATTTTTTTAAATGTAAATATTAACTTTTCTTTTCAATGAAAAGAAAAATATAATTTCCTGTCATCAATAACTGATCATATTTACTATATATCATCTATTTCGTCAATTTATACTCAATAATCCTAATCCTCTCTCTTCTAATACGTCATTTATAACACTCCGTGGCCATGAGTTGAGACTCTTATTTTCTTTATATATTTACATGTTTATAATTGAATTTTGTTATCCAATGTGTCACTGAATACATAGTTTTTATAAATGCGATATCCTATAATAAAACAAAGTAGACTTTTTAAGAGAATTTTTTTTAACTTAACACTATTTATACTTGATCACTTTCAAATACGAACATTAATTTTTTATTCTAGCCCAACTAGCTGCCAAACGTCTCAAGTCTCAAGGGATTACCATCACCGCTGTGGGTATTGGGGATGCGGTGGACTCTGAACTTTTGGCTATTTCAAGTGGTGCTAGAAATGTCTTCAAAGCTGATAACTTTGATGCTCTGAAACAAATTTCGACGTCAGTGACCGAACAAGCATGTCCAGGTGTTTGATTTGATTACTGTTAAATCGTGTTTTTTCATTAGAAATAGACTATTTATAAGTCTATTTTACTGCTAAAATTTAACTGAATAGTTATCAAAATACAAAAAGATCTTTTTATTAATAATTGTGTATTTTAAAGTGGAAAAAATACAAAATAAAGCACATTATGTATTGTTCTGTCGAAGTATTCCTCTCTGTCAACATCTTTTTAGTCAGTGTCAGGTTGGTCGACGTTGAGAAGTATACTTAAGTTCTGAAGACAAAGATAGTTTCTATGGTGATCTTTAAATCCCAGAATAAAAAGCTCTTTCTCTCCTTACTTGATCGAACCATAAGATTTAACTCCAGTGGCCAGTTATTCCATATTCCATCCAAACACACAGCATAATTTCGATGTAAGTTACATTCATTTAATTCTATTAAAAATTGGAGAGGTAAACTTCATACAGATTATCCCGAATACACATATTACATCCAGTTTTGCATAGTTGCTTAATATTATTTCCATGTTAAAGTTATAGCTACAAAATGATCTCTTAGGGCAGTGACACATACGAAATCTGCTCTCAAACTAAACGACGCCCACGTAACATGTATGTGTTACCGAGTTGTGTCTAAAAGAGTTGTAAATTACATTTAAATGCCGTGCTCGAGTAAGATAGCCGAACTTGTTCAGTAATTAATTAACGATTATCATCTTGTGCAAAGTTTCGTGTTGTCAATATCCTTAAATGGTGCGTGGACTTTACGCATAAAGGGGGTTTGTGAACGTGTGTAGAAAAGCAAGTATATATCTGGCCGAATTCAGCGAGTTCAATCCAATCTATGTAACTTCTTTAAGATCAGTGCCAATATTGAATGAATTTCCTGGGATCGTCAGTTATGTTTAGTCAGCCATCATATGTACGTCCCATTTTCCTTGAAATCTTTCCTCCATCACCCTCAATTCATGATGGAACCTCTCACCTTGTTTAGTCAGCCATCATATGTACGTCCCATTTTCCTTGAAATCTTTCCTCCATCACCCTCATATCATGATGGAACCTCTCGCCTTGTTCCTCACTCCAAGGTTAGCTGGAAATTCGTCTAAATGATTGTGCAGGTAATGTACCTTGATGCTCATATTTGCTCCAATGTTTCTGAAGTTAGCGAGCATAAACTTGCACAAGTTTTTTGTAATTCTCTGCTCTGTTATTACCTAAGAAGTTCTGACAACTGAAAAAAAAAACAACTGTTCCATGAAGATGTTTTAAGGTGATTCATGAAATTAGTAAAATTTCGATCGTTGATGAGTTTTCGAATCTGAGGACCGTAAAAAATCCCACCTTTCAGCTTCTCCATGCTCAATCCGGGGAATGATCTGCAAATGTACTTGAAATAATTGCCAGATTTGTCTAAAGCCTTCACAAATTGATTCATTAAACCTAATTTGATATGCAGCGGTGGGAGAATGACTTTATTTTTTTCAACCAGTGGCTTGTTGATGATATTTTCTTTACCTACATTCATGGTTTCCCTTGCAAGGAATGTCACTCTTGTCCGATGATCTTGTCTTGCCCTGCTATCCCAAAGGCACACGAAGCATGGGTATTTTATGTATCCTGACTGCTGCCCAAGCAAGAAGTTGCCATTTTTAGATCAACACAAATGCACATAATAACAGACTTTCTGCAATACTATTTCTATACTAGATTGTGCCAGGCGCCGTGGCGCCTGCGGCGCCCCCGTTTTTTGGGCGCCTACGGCGCCAACCTTTTTTTTAAAGACCAACTAACTTGTCCTTTTTGTATAAATACGAATTATTAAACTTTATGAAATGTACGCAAAGTATTTATTTAATAATAATAATAGGGGTTGTATTTTGCGTACCGATGCACACCAAACAATGACGTCATCGTCATTTTTACAGCGCTCATCAAAACACGATTTTTCAACTAAACTAACTGCTGTAGACTGTCGTACATCGCTCCTCAGCGTTACGTTACAAACATACATAACCACACCACTGGGCTATTATATATATTTATTNTTCGTCGTTTTTCAAATATTCACCGACATCAGCACCTGCTCGGACTCCGTTTCCAGTGTAGCTGTTGTTGGTTTGACTCATTTACATGCGAAAGACTTCGTTGAAGACCACGTTTCGCGTAAATTCGCGGCCATCACGCATCAATCGACCTTGCTCATGTGACTGATCCACTCGGACTCGGATGTTTGCACCGTCGCGAGCTCGCGAAAAAGCCACGTATGCTTGTCCATGACCAAAGACTGGAACTTGAAAGTCAATTCCTACCTTGTCGTAGGTTTGGCCTTGCGACTTATTCATCGTGATGCAAAACGCGGGGATGACAGGAAATTGACGTCGACGCAAAACGAACGGCAAGTTGGTGTCTGAAGGAGCTAAGATGATTCGCGGGATGATCACCACGTCACCTTTATTACACTCAGAGAGAATTCGCGCGGTAATGGTGTTCTTTGCCATTTGTTCAACAACCAATCGTGTGCCATTGCAGAGACCTTTTTTTCGGACAAAGATTTCTCAACAGCATGATGATTGTACCTCGCTTCAGGCTAAGCTCGTGAGGAGGCACGCCGGACGGAGTCAAACCATTGAGGAACTCAGTTGGGAAATTGAGAGCATCCGACGGATCTTCTGAGATGATGGAGTCAGCGCTGTTGTAGGTGACGCTTTCACCTGGCAGTCGTCGGATAATCTCGCGATTGGTGACTAATGCCTGAGCATTTGTGGCTGCGACGATGACACGACTTGCGAGCTGCTCGTCCGAAAGCTCGGCAATATCTCGGCTAAACACCGCATCGATTAAGCTGGTGTTTTCAACCATTATCTGAGGGATCTCAAATAGTTCGGGATCTCGCAATGATGGAAATTTTGGGAGCGTTCCTTCACCGAGCTTCAATAGCTATTCATTGTGGTCTTGATGTCCTGCGCTGCGCATGTTGGCTGATAAGGTGAGACGGCGAAAATTACTCCACAATGGGCTTGACTTAATGCAGGCTTCGATGATGTCCGCTCGATTTCCGCGTGGAACAACTGGAAGTGTTTGTCGGAAGTCGCCTCCAATGAGCGAAACTTTACCGCCGAACAGTCGATCATTCTTCATAATGTCGCGGAGAAGTTGGTCAATGCAGCGAAGACCATCTTTAGGCAGCATTGTAATCTCATCGATGACGATCAAAGAGGCTTCGCGCAAAGCTGTAGCTTCGTTGGAATTCTGTCGCATTGATGAAACAGAAGTGTCGAGAAGAAGGGGAACCGGCAATTTAAATCCGCTGTGAACCGTGCGCCCGCCTTTCAACAAAGTTGCTGCAATTCCGGTTGTCGCGAAGGCAAGTGCGGTTTGATCTCGGCCTCGTACAAATGACAACAAAGTCGTGTACAAAAACGTTTTGCCGGAACCACCAGGACCGTCGAGATAGTAGCTTCGAGCTCTTGAGTCGTCGTAATCAAGGGAATGACGTACAGTGTCAAAAGCATAACGTTGCTGTGGATTGAGCTTCTGCATGTTGTCTTGTGCGATAAATGCCTCTTGAGCGATGTCGTAAGGATTGTTCTCGGCTGGCGCGTTTCCTTCCGGGACCGGTAATCCCAAACTGGCACAACTTAAGCCATGCTGCTTGAGAGTTGCTTCGATTGAATGCAGAGCCAAATTGAGTGAGACTTCCGCTGACATCGAGCGTGCAAAATCAAGCGCGAAATCGTCCTTAAACTGCTCCCACAGATCAATCGGACGTGCTGGATGGCAGAAGCACAGAATGAATGCAAAGGTGTCGCGAAGCTGTCGAGGCATTTGAAAAGTGACCGCTTCCTCCAAACATTTGACCCATTCATCGTCAGATTCCAACAGTCCACGTGCGATAGCAGCCGCTTTGAATGTTGGATGAANTGGCGTAAACGTAATACTCGGGCAGCTCGATGTAAATTAATCTGCGCGCATCTGAATCGGACTTGTTGAGCTCAAAGAAGGACTCGAGCTGTGTGAGCTTTGACTGAGCTGCTACAATTGCTTCCTGCTCGTTTCCTTCCTCGAATCGGATGACTTGCTGACCAGGTAGGTGAACAGGGAGTCGCATAACCGTGTGTGATCTGTCATGCATCTTATTTTCGCGTAAGCGCCACATTGCCTCTGGTGCACTCACATAGCGGCAATTGAGGTAGTTGGTGATCTCGTCATACTTCAGCACTTGATTACCATCAGATGTTACCGCGATGTTTGCGCAATCAAAGCCTTTGAAGATGTACTTGTAGATATACTTGATGGCTGCCAACGATGTACACACTTCTACGTTAATATGGGCGTTGTATTTGACGGTGAGGTAAGGACTGTACGGCACAACATGACGATTGTCCATCCAGACGTTACGAACTAAAGCACGCTCCCCTCTTCGGCGTCGGTAGACTGGGTAGCCGTTGATGTTCGGAAGCGTAATCTCAACGAATGATTTCGGAAAATTCTTCTTGCACGCGCGATTCTCCATGCACGGAGCGAAGGGATTGTCAGCTCCGCAAGGGCCGTGCATCATGGTGCGAAGGACGATCTCACGCAGTCTTGGATTAGAATCGTTGCTTGGAATTTCAGCAGACACGAACTGGTTGATTCGGTCAGCAGTCGTGAATTTGTCTTCTGCGCGGAGGGTGAAGAGGCAGTGTGCATGTGGAAGGCCTCGCTTTTGGAACTCGATGGTATACACGAATGCTTTGCAGGTGCCAAAAATTCCGTGTTTGACGATGTCGTCGAGAAGTGAATCAAGCTTGATTTTGAAAACACGCGCAACCAAGTCGGGTCGATCAGAAGCTGTTTCGCCTGGTGCAAGATTCTAAACAATTTCCTTCCAGCTTGGGTTAGCGGTGAACGTGATGAAGAGATCGGGAGCGCCGTGCTTCGCAAATAACGCCATGGCGTCACAGCACTGTTCTCGCATATTGCGTGGAGAACCGCTGAATGAAGACGGAAGGATGACGGGTACACCGGCAGCGACGTTCTGATTTGCTGCCACGTTTCCGATGTGATCCACCAGACCTTGATACAATTCAGTGCGGAGCTTCTTCTGATT
>MUZC01001151.1:548754-566427 GCA_002072015.1 Radix auricularia | reverse complement strand
AATCTGATGAAATTCAAGTTATTCGCCTCAACTTGCAAGTAACTGTCGACGATCCACTGTTGAAACAACTTGCCGGCGTGAACTATCGGGTTGAAATCATTGCGAATTGCTGTTTGGGCCACCTTGAACTGCAACATTGAGACATTAGTGCGAACTCGATTGGCCTGAACTCCTGGATATCCTTCGCAACGCCATTTCGGTTGCCAGCCAGGTTCACCGTAAGGGAACAGCACTGCGTATGTCATTGGATCGAGATTTGGGCTCAAAATGTTGATTTGCACAAATTGATGCTGCGAGTTATCAACATTGCGAGGATAGATTCGAACGTCACGATCGAATGGTGGCTCGCCGTCCGCGTTCACAAACACCATAGCGATTTTTTATTTGCGGTCGGATCGTTGTAACGTCGCTGATCAGACTGGCGGTCGCGGCGAAACCCCAGAGACACTTGAGGAGCTGGAAGATTTGCGGCAGCAGCAGTAGTTGTTTCACGCTCCTCGATCTCTCGAATCATCTGGTAAGTTTGCGCCAAACGATTGTGCTGTCGGAAAAAGCGATCAATTTCGTTGAGAATTGCTGGAGGACATGCAGTGTTGGCCACGTGTTGATTTCGCACACTCAGTGCTTGCGTGCTGTCGATAACGTAAAGCTGAGCATACTTTCGGGTCTGATTTGTCGGCGGATGAAAATAGCTGGTTTTGTGATGCGTTTGGCCGTGAATCTTGAAGACGTACGGGCCGCGGCCAGGAACATCCACAATGTCAGCCCCCATCGAGGCAAACGAAACTGCATTGTTAATTGAGCGGATTTGATCACGGAACTTTTTGTAGAGGGAATTTGCTGGATTAATCATCAAGTCTTGCAGGAAAGCAGGATACGCAAGCTCGTTCCCTTGGACGTCCAGAGGCTTCGGAAGCTTCAACTTTCCCTTGCGACAGCATTGTGTGAAGAGGCCATCGGAGGGTTTCTCGGCCGGGAAGTTCTTGGAGCTGCAGAATCGACAGATGACTTTCATTGCATTGCAGCTGTGTGGATCAACGGCCACTTCATTGAAGTTGAGAACCTCATTACGAATCACCTGACTCAATTGCTCATGATTTTGCTGGCGTTGAGTGTGACGCTCAAGCAACTGAAGCTCGTGCTCCTCTTGCGACATATTTGATCGTTGTGACTGAGCTGCCAAAGCCTTCAAACAGAGACGGATTTCACGCTGCTCTGGAGTTTCAGCTTGGTGACGCTGTTGGGCAACCTGAGACATCGAACCAAGTCTAACACTACGCTCTTGAACACTTTCTTGCTCTCGACGCTGCTGAGCCGACTGCGCGACTAATTCAAGGCGACTTTGACGCTGATCCGAAGTTTCATTTTCACGACGTGCTGCCTGATTTTCTGCCAGTTTTTGCTTTTTAGCCTGATTTTCGACGGTGTCGTCACTGGAAGATTCTTTTTGTCGTTGACGAAACCGGGCTTGTCTTTCACGGTTGAGACGTGCCTTTCGTTCTTGAGGCGTCTCAGAATCCATGACAAAAAAANAAACTTGAAGTTGCTTGCAATAAGCCTTTGGATTAGGTTATTTTGAACTCCAACTGAAAAAAGAATCGAGTTAGAAAGAAATCAAGATAGAAATCAAGTCGCGACTTACAAAGAAAAAATCAATACAGTATAGGGGTTGAGCGCAACGATGCACACCAAACAAACCACACCACTGGGTGTTTATATTATTTTATTATTATTGTGCCGGGGCGCCTGCGGCGCCCCCTTTTTTTGGGCGCCTACGGTCAAGAGACCAACTAACTTGTCCATTTTTGATAAATACGAATTATTAAACTTTATGAAATGTACGCAAAGTATTTATTTAATAATAATAATAGGGGTTGTATTTTGCGCACCGATGCACACCAAACAATGACGTCATCATATTAAATATTTTTACAGCACTCATCAAAACACGATTTTTCAACTTTGGACTCATTCTTGATTGAATTAAATAAACAACATCTACAATAAAATTTGTGGCTTACTTACTTGTAGAATTATGTTCGTCTGCAATTTCAAGCCAAAGTTTCCTTCCCGAATTCCTATTAATATTACTATTACCTAGTAACACTTCGAAGACGTTGAGGAGAGTGGGCTGTATTTTGCGTACCGATGCACATCAAACAATGACGTCATTAAACTTATTAAATATTTTTACAGCGCTCATAAACTAACTGCTGTAGACTGTCGTACATCGCTCCTCAGCGTTTCAACTAAACTAACTGCTGTAGACTGTCGTACATCGCTTGCGTTATTACAAACATACCCACACCACTGGGCTATTATATATATTTATTCTCATACGCTTCTTTAAGTGTTGTTGAATGAGCAATGGGAAGAGATGCATAACGGTTACCATTGTGTAACAGAACACATTTCAAGCTTCTGATAGAACTGTCTATAAAAAGACGCCAGTCTTCTGAATGGTGGTCTTGTAGTCCCATTTGGAGCAGAAGTCCAGGGATATCATTACAGTAAACAAGATCTTCCTCTTGGCTGAAATATGGAAGAGGAAACTATTCTCTTTTCCGATAAAATGTTATTTTAACTTCTGGTTTGAGAACATTTCTTTCATTGATCCTGGACGCTAAAAGCTCAGATGCTTGCTTGGACAGATTTAGGTCTCGTATCTGGTCAATGGGTTCTTCTTGGCTGAATGGTTGAGGTATTGATGAGCTTCCTTCATAATCGCTTCCAATGTTTTCATCTGCCAAAAACTCCAGATCTTGCCCCTCGTCGCAGTCTGATGGTGGAAGCTCTAATAAGCCAGTAAACACTGGTATGGGAATTTCACTGCTATGTAGTATTGGTCTCCTTGCAGATTCAAGATCAGGATAATCCCACTTAGATTTCTTGTGGCGATTGAAGCCTTTAACATTCACAATACAATATGAAACAATCACCAAACTGGTCTTTCGGCTCTCGCCATACCATTGGTACACCGAAACTTAGACTTTTCTTTTCACCATTTGTCCACTGCCGTAGGCTCTCCACACAGTTAATGCAGACCTTATGGGGAGCCCAAGACTTGTCTTGGTTCTCCCAGCTTCACACCGAAATAAGCCAAATATGCTGCTGAACAATTTCGGTAATATTTCTTCTTTGCTTTTCAATCATGTATTCTCCACAGATGTAACAGAATACATTCGGATTATTTTTACACCATCTTCGTGATGTACTCATGATGTCTTTAGAAAGCAAATATAAAAAAAAAACAAAAAAACAAACCAAGATTTAACTTGGTATAGTTTAATTAAACTGTAAGTGTAATAATATAATACAATCAACCTTCAAATTAAAACTAAATAATGTGACGTAGTACAAAAAATTAACTCACTAATTACAGCGAGATAGACAGAGAAAAATATTCTACAAACTTCAATCGCGATAAACTCGTCAATCGATATCAACTTCGTGGTGATGTCATAACGTCATGACGTCATCAAAATATATAATCTCTAGTTCGTAACAAAAAAAAATATTTTCAACCACTTTTATGCTTCAGATATTGCGCTGTAAAACTTCAGATATATTAATTTCAATGAGACACAAAAGACACCAAACTTATTTCATTTGTTTTACACAAAGGGTACAATCATATTTTCATAAATGCCCAATGTCTCAGAAACTAGAGCCAATTCAGCAAAATCAACGGCAGTTTTTAAAATCAGCACCCATGAATTGCTATAATTTCATTCAAACATTCGTTGCAATTAAAATTTTTTGTTGTTGTTGTGCTGTGTAATCGTGTCTAAATATGCATTATATTATTTTTTGTTATTAAATTGAGATTTTTGTTACGTTTTTTATACTGCACATTGCATAATAACAATTTTTTTAAAAAAAAATATCTCTTACAATTAAATAGTAAATTGATGAAGTGATACCATTTTGGCTTCAATCTTTACTCTATGAACACTTAAAAATTGATTTGTTTCATGTCATTAAAAACAACCTCTATAAATATATACTACCCTGTAAGAAATAAAATAAACCAAGTCAAGAAAATCAAATATTTCTTTTTACTTTTAGCGGATACAGAGACAGAAACAAGTAAGTAATGTTGCTTTGTTGTCAATAACACAAAGGTCAAGTGTGTTAGCGTTTATGAAAATATTTAATACAAGAATGATTAATACCTACATTTTTAAAGTGTTACCATATAATACTTTATAATTACTTGAAAAAATATGGTATATACAGTTGTACCTCGAGATACGAAAGTCATCTTTCGATACCAGCTTTCATATTTTGGATATTTCGTATCACTTACTAACCCGGGTCGAAACGACCTGGGTTTGAAACGTCCATTGGTTGAATCAGCTGTTTTGAATTATCCGAGGCCTGAAGTGTTTTGTTTCGAATTGTACGACCAACAAAGATTTAAAGGGGCTGCGGAAATTAACGATTAATTTATCAATTACTGGTTATATATATATATATATATATAAATATGTGTGTGCGTGTGTATGTGTTTGTGTGTGTGTGCGTGTGTGTGTGTGTGTGTGTATGTGTGTGCGTGTGTGTGTGTGTGTGTACTTTAACGTGAGGTCATTAATTATCAACTTTTTGAAGTAATGATCATGATATAAGCCTTTCAAAGATTTTTCGAAGATAATCACGAAATTAGGATAGCAAAACCAAACCCGACTTGGCTGTCAATGTAGCATGTATGACACACGACGAACTAACAACTGTCAAACATATAGCGATTGTCCTGGAATTGACCAATTGAGATCACAACTGTTGGTTGCATATGGGATGACGTCAAGTTATCTTCAAATTGGTCAGCTGAGCGTATTTTTGTATTTTGCATTTTTGTCTTATATTAGTACAAAAAATGTCTTATTGTTGCCCTACTTATATTGGAACTTTCGTTTCTTAAAACATTTTAAGCAAGATTTCCACTGCACTTCAATATCCGTTGTGAATCAAAGCATTAACTTTTATTTTATAAATAGACGAAAATAAATATTTAATAGCATTATTATTATTGTTTCTTATAATAAGATAATTGAATGTTTTTGAAACATGAATGTCAATTTTCAATTTCATTTTTCACATAAATCATCCCGTAAGAGCAACCAAGATTTTCCTAAAGTTTCATCTTGATTGGATGAATTGTTTAGTCAGCTTTAATGGACTAACATACATACATACATTGATTTATATAAATACATAATTTTTTACATAATCAAAACATGATATGGAGGGTCTCCTGGCCAAGTAGGTGCAAGATGTAAATTATGAAACATTTGTTCATTTCAATTATGATCTTATTAATAAATTTACTACATTTATT
The DNA here is from genome assembly GCA_002072015.1 of Radix auricularia. Lineage (NCBI taxonomy): Eukaryota > Metazoa > Mollusca > Gastropoda > Lymnaeidae > Radix > Radix auricularia. The sequence goes on along the minus strand of MUZC01001151.1, from coordinate 561,089 downwards.
GAGAATATGTCACAGAATGGGAAATAAAATATTAAACATTCACGAAAAGAGAATCAGGGCCCTCGGCCCGAAGAGATAAAGATTTAAGATTCAATGTATCAAAGAAATTTAAATTGGGCTATCAAGTTTGGATACACCAGGTTTTGATAAGACCCATTCATGTGTGTGTGTGTGTGTGTGTGTGTGTGTGCTTCTTCTTTATAGCTGATTAAACCATTCATCGGATGATCATGAAAGTTTTTTTAGACTGTTGAGTACCCTTTCGGAATGGTAACTGACTACTTTTTTCCCTTTTTTACTCTAAAGGGGCGCCGGGGGCCCTTACTGTCAATATTTGCTTGTATGAGCTATATACAAATTAGTTTAAGCGCTAACTACTTGATAAATTGATGGATTTTAACCAAATTTTGTAATTGTATTCTTGATAGCAAATACTAAAATACTATAGGTAGGTAATCTCCTAAGGGCCACTCTTTTGGGGCTGGGGGCCCATAATAGCTATTCTTGTAAACCTTTAAGATTTTATTCCCCAATTCAATTATTAAAGATCTTGACAAATGATGATAAATGTATCCATTATTATCCATCTTAAAATAAACAGGTGTTTTCAACTTTATAACATGCCATGAATGGGCCCTGGGACCCTTAAAGTCATACTTTCATAATAAAAGCTATAACAAATAAGTTTATGTGTTAGCTAATGTGTAGGTGAATTAATTTTTTTTAAAAATGTCTACAAAAACTTGAGACTGTTAAGAACGATCATGGGATAGTAAGTGTCAACTTTTTTTTTTCTCAATTTAAAAACACTTGGGGTGCCGGGGGGCCATAATGTAATTTTTTTGCTTATATGAGGTATATGAAAATTAGTTTAAGTGCTAAATTAAGTTACTGAGAAAAAAACGGATCTTACCAATGGTAGTACATAAAAACTTAAGAGTCTATAAATAATTACTCTAAGGAACTGAACTCTTTATGCTCATTCCCTCGGGCAGGCGTCCCCAACTTCTTTTGTAATGCACGTTATTAATTTATTCCCCCATCAATTTTACACAAGATTGAGAAACATAGCTTGAGTACAAATTATCACTCATTTTAGAGCCCGGCCCTTTATTGTCATTTTTTCTCTTTTTTTAAGCTTTTAAATTATTATTTTATTTATCTTTTTGCTATGAGACTTGAACTTTTTTGCACACTTCCGTGCAGGTTTCTGGCATAATTGTTTTTAAAACATGTCACTCAATGGATTCTTAAATACTCATTTTTACTAAGATCGTTGTGATGCAACCCGGATCTCCTAATATATAATAGTTGTAAACCAATACACATTTTAGTGTTTGTTATTGTGTTACTTTATATTTAAAAAGTATAAAATATATATAAATATCATGTTATCAATCTTGTAGCATTATCATTATATTATAATTAAGCAAAAATATACTATTAAAAATTTTATAAAATTGTCAGATTGATCAATGCACTTATTTCAAGTCAATATATATATATATATATNTAATTTAAAGCAGCAACTAAGAAATATCCAAGTGAGTATAATTACTCTGCTATCTATGAAGCAAACACCAACATTTTTGTTAAATTATCAATATATAATTTGTTATTCTATTATTATTATTGTTTATTTTTAAAAATTTATATTAAAATGTTAAAAAGACCATAAATATTTAAGCTTATGTTTATATTTTTATATACTTTAAAAATATTATATTTCGTAAAGCAATATTAACCTTGTAAGATTCAGCATTATTGTAAAAGTATACGATATTATACTATGTGGTACTATACTTAATTTAGTTGCAAGGTTAAATGTTGACTATCGGCTACAAAATATTGAACAATAAATTTATTGTAAGTAACAACAATCAAATGTGTATTTTGTAATTAAGCAACTACTGTGTAAGAACAAAATTGTTAGCGTTTCTCTTTTGTTTCAAAAGCAAACACTAAAAATATGAAAATTATATTGATGGCAAGTATACAATAAAATTAACACTTGTAAAAATAGTCATTAATTTTAGAAACTTAAGTTTATTTTACATATCCTTCTATACTTTGTAAAAGAGTAAAAATCTTTTCACGCCCATTGCTAGGCATAAGTGTTAAATTTTCATATGACACTCTATTTGTTTTATTTAAAATTATTTTATTGATTTATATTTTACAGTAACTACGGAAAAAGAACCAAGTAAGTAACGTTGCTTTAAATCATTTATCAGCATATATTTAATATGTATATATACATCATAATTAATTCATGATAGGGTATTACTGAGTACCATAATCGTTAGTCAGAGGGGTCCGTAATGTTTCCATTAGAGGTCATACTGGTGGGTGCCCCGATACCCTTCCAGGTCTGCACTAGTAATTCATCACGCTTATTGTTAGATTTGCGGTGGACTAGATCCTGCGCCCCTCATTTTGTAAGGTGAGCGGACTATTGAAAACGCTATCCAGCAGCTGATAAGGTATAATCATGCTGAAAACATATTATATGTGCAAGAATAATTAGTTATGCAATATAAGTCCCTTTACGTTTATTGTTAGAATAAAAGTGTCATTTATAACTTAGATTAAAAGCTTTTGATGGTAAACATTGATCGCAGGTTGTACAGCAGTTGTCGACCTGATTTACGTCTTGGATTCTTCCGGTAGTATCGGCGAAGAAAACTACCAGAAACAGATCAACTTCACAATCGATTTGGCTTTAAACTTCAAAAAAGGTCCACAAAATGTTCTTTTTGGAGCAGTTGTTTTTAGCATTGATACAGTTAAATATTTCGACCTTAAAGACAAACTATCATTTACAGAGCTTCAGAAGGTATTGATATTTAGCTAATTTCATATTTCTAATATTTAAAAAAAGTTTAATGCTATTTGTACGTCAATTTTACAGTCATGACTGCATGTTTGTCGGTATTATAATTTCCTAAACATGTATGTCATGTACAACACACGAAAATTGAAATATAAACATAAAAATAAAAATATATCAAAATTTGTGTTTTCCTTATCCGTGAAGTTCTTGATTTTAAGCATCAAATGTAAAACCAAAAACATTTGTTAACTAGGCTATGAGCGAGACTCCTTATATCGGCTCCGGAACAAAGACTGACGAAGCTCTGGACCTAATCATCAACACTGGAATGTTTACTACTGCCGCTGGTGCTCGCAGTAATTCTTTAAAAACTGTTGTAGTCATCACTGATGGCCAATCTGACAACCCGACACTGAGTAATGTCAATATTAACTTTTCTTTTCAATGAGTAGAAACATTTAATTTCCTGTCATCAATAACTGATCATATTTACTATATATCATCTATTTCGTCAATTTATACTCAGTAATCATAATCCTCTCTTTTCCAATACGTCAATAATAACACTCCGTGGCCATGAGTTGAGACTCTTATTTTCTTTATATATTTACATGTTTATAATTGAATTTTGTTATCCAATGTGTCACTGAATACATAGTTTTTATAAATGCGATATCCTATAATAAAACAAAGTAGACTTTTTAAGATAATTTTTTTAAACTTAACACAATTTATACTTGATCACCTTCAAATACAAACATTAATTTTTTTATTCTAGTCCAAATAGCTGCCGCACGTCTCAAGTCTCAAGGGATTACCATCACCGCTGTGGGTATTGGGGATGCGGTGGACTCTGAACTTTTGGCTATTTCAAGTGGTGCTAGAAATGTCTTCAAAGCTGATAACTTTGATGCTCTGAAACAAATTTCGACGTCAGTGACCGAACAAGCATGTCCAGGTGTTTGATTTGATTACTGTTAAATCGTGTTTTTTCATTAGAAATAGACTATTTATAAGTCTATTTTACTGCTAAAATTTAACTGAATAGTTATCGAAATACAAAAAGATCTTTTTATTAATAATTGAGTATTTTAAAGTGGAAAAAATACAAAATAAAGCACATTATGTATTATTCTATCGAAGACTTTCTCTGTGTCCACATCTTGTTAATCATTGTCAGGTTTGTCGACGTTGTGAAGCCTACTTTAGTTCTGCAGACAAAGATAGTTTCTATGGTGATCTTTTAATCCCAGAATAAAAACCTCTTTCTCTCCTTAATTGAACGAACCATGAGATTTAACTCCAGTGGCCAGTTATTCCATAATCCATCCAAACACACAGCATAATTTCGATGTAAGTTACATTCATTTAATTCTATTAAAAAATTGGAAAGGTAAACTTCATACAGATTATCCCGAATATACATATTACATCTAGTTTTGAATAATTGCTTAATATTATTTCCATGTTATAGTTATAGCTACAAAATGATCTCTTAGGGCACTGACACATACGAAATCTGCTCTCAAACTAAACGACGCCCACGTAACATGTATGTGTTACCGAGTTGTGTCTAAAAGAGTTGTAAATTACATTTAAATGCCGTGCTCGAGTAAGATAGCCGAACTTGTTCAGTAATTAATTAACGATTATCAACTGGTGCAAAGTTTCGTGTTGTCAATATCCTTATATGGTGCGTGGACTTTACGCATAAAGGGGGTTTGTAAACGTGTGTAGAGAAGCAAGTATTTATCTGGCCGATTTCAGTGAGTTCAATCCAATCTTTTAACTTCTTTAAGATCAGTGCCAATATTGAATGAATTTCCTGGGATCGTCAGTTATGTTTAATTAATATATGCTAATTTGATATAAATGTATTTAAGGATTAAAAAAAAAAAGCATTACATTTATTTATTTATTTTAGCTCACTACAATAAAACATCAATATGCCTGAGAACTGCTTAACTAATGTATTATCAACTAAACACACACACACACGCACACAAACACACACACACAAACACACATATATCTATAAACTTTTTTTCAAAGTAGTAGGATAGCGAATTAATCCTTATAAACTATTAATAATTATCAGTTTAGTTTAGCATCCTTTTATGTACTTAAGAGGGCGTCCATAAATGATTTCATGCACCTAAAAAGGGCTTGGATGGGGGCCACTCACTTGTGACAATTTGTAAAGAGGGTAAGAAAAGTGCATATGAACTGTGACCTCACATCAAAATCTGCAACTTTAAGTACAAGTTCCACTGAAATATTTGATTGCTTAAAATATATTTGATGATCGTTTAAATGGCTTCATGGGTGTTAGAATATAAGAACGCAGCCGTACACTAAATATATACTGAAATTACAAAATAATAATTTGAAACTTGCCCATTTTCAAATAGGAAATACGGGTTTAAATGGAGGGTTGGGTGGGGGATAAAATCTTTGCGACGTAATATTTGAGGAGGGTCTAAGGTTTTGTGACGATATGTGACGAGGAAAGGGGGGGGGGGAAACGGCTAAAATAACGTGTCGTCATTTATGGACGACCCCTACGCCCAAAGCATCCCTTTCCACCACTCTACCTGATATTTTGTCACACGTGAATGTAAGGTAATTATATAAATGAATTTCAGAATTCTACGTGGATGTAAGTTAATAAAAGTTCACATTTTTACAGTACTTCAGGTAAATGTAAGATAATTGAAAACATATTAATAGATTTTTTCATGGATAAAGTTAGATAGACACACATTTTACAGTACTTCACGTTGATGTTATTTAAATAGACACACATTGTCCAATATTTTAGGCAAGTAAAAGTATTAAATAATAAATATAAACAATATTTGTAATTGGCTGTATCTACTTTATGTAAATTGTAATGCAGTAGATCAGCGGATGGATCAGGTCATATGGGCTGGATCATTATACACGCCTAGTAAATCATTAAACTTTAAAAAAAATATGTAGTAGTTTTTATTTCGACTACGCATATGAGACAAGTAGCTTGAATGTCAGTTTTATTATTAATTTTTTAGTCTGGCTCATCATTGAATCTGAATCAGGCTTTTATTTTAAAAAATATGATCCATGAAAACGAAAAAAGATTAAAAATTTTTTTAATGTAAAGCAGTGGTTCCCAAACTTTTATTACCCACGGACCCCTTATATAGTCAAAACTTGCCCACGGACCCCCAAGTGAAAAAGCTACATAAATGTATAGTATACAAATTTACTTATTAAAAAACATTTTTTTTTTAAAATTTGAATTTATTTGAATTTACCTTTTGTTAAATTTATTTTCTTAAATTAATGACTTGGATGAACTTGTGAGATTTTTATAATTTTATGAGTGTATTTATGTCCGGCTCAAAGTTTGTGAGTAGCTAACGCAAATCGCCACGAGTACTAATGTCAAGCCGGTTTCTTTTGTTCCTGATGAGGTTCAAAACTGCAATGAATCCACGTTATACCAAGTAGGAAGACGGAGAAGCAGTTAACAACATTTGTACAATAACCAACAATGTAGGATATAAATTGGGATATTTTTTTGTAACTAGAATTTGTGGTATCCTTGTTCAAACATTTTTTCCTCGTATGTGGATAATTCAATATCAACAAGGAGCACCTGTATTAGTATGGATTCATCTATGTCTGTTATCTTAGTTTGTCCCCGAACAAAAGGGTTAAATACCCAGTCGGAAATATGCAAGTGAAGAATGTTTTCAAATCTTTGGTTCGGGTCTGCATGAAGAGTCGTTAAGTGTTGACAGAAGGCAAGGAAGTCTTCATCTCTATTTTGCAATTTTGAGAGATTTTGAATCTGAGAACATTCCCATCTACTGAATTTTTGTTTTACAGAAAATGTTTTGCAACAAACATGGATATTGCGCTTTTAGTTTTGATTAAATTTAATTGGTCACCTTGTAGTTTCAAATTAGTTTCGTTAAATTTGGCAAACAGATCTGTCATAAAGGCAATGTCATTTTTTTAGTTAATTAAATTTAAATCTTTGCCTTCCAGGAATTCCAGCACTGAATCAAAGAGAGCATAAAATCGATTTAAACATGCACTTTTAGATAACCAACGTACTTCTGTTTTAAGTAGTAAACAATAATAGTTCTTCATCATTTTCCATCAAAGTTTAGGAAACAATATCTCATTGCAGACATTTCTTTTGATTTTACTAACTGCTCTATTGACATAATCTAGTGATCCATTCAAACGTTCGCTAATATTTTTGCAACTAAACAATGTCGATGAATGACACACTGCACTGAACATACATTGTGGTACAGCTTGTTTTAAGTAAATTTAAGTATACCAGAAAGTCTCGGTATCTTCTTAACATTGGCGGAGCTCCGTCAGTAACAACAGAAATGATAGTAGTCAAGATTATTTCAACACTGTACTGTCTATATTTTTTATTCTGATCACTCATCTGTTAAAAAGGACACAACAATATAAGAAAATTTGTATATAAAATGTTTTATTTGAAATTGTTAATTAACTTGTATTAAATTTTTCAATTGAATGCTGAATTTAATACCCTTTAGAATTATTTGACGTAAGACGTAAGGATATAATTCTATTTATTTTATTTTTAAAAAAAATAAAAATAAAATTTTTTTTAAAAAAATAATCTTAATTAAGGTATTACTATTTTGAAAATGTTAAACATACTGTTTTCAAAAGATATAAATTGTTTTCAAATATTAGTAGATACTTATACTTATGTTCAAAAGTAATCTATCTGAATAATCAATACAAAATTCAACTATATCAAACCTTCCAACGAACAATATTAAACTTCTTTTAGCCTTAGATTGGGAAAATTGTTTATACATTTCATATCGGTATTACATAACAATAAATTGTCGATTGCATTTACGACTCGACTTTATATTGTAGGAAAGTAATGCAATTAGCAGCATAATTGCGTTGCTGTATAAAACTATTTTCAGTAGTGTGTCTCACACTGAGCCATCTTAAACTTTGAAAAATGGGGGGGGGGGGGGGCGCGCGTGATATTTCTATGTTTCAATGTATTATGGTTCTAAGGAAATTTTATATGTTAATTATATTTTAAAAATTCAATATTATTTTGCAAACTCTCTAAATATGTGTTTCATCGAATTTTGAATAAAAGGAATGTTTTGCTGACTCCATTCTAGTATTTAGGATCGTCCAATCATAACAAATGTGTTATCAATGGGAAGCTGGATTCTTCCGGCCTTAGATAAATACGACTTATCGACACGTCAAAATCTACCCAACCCTGCAATCATCGTCATTTTCGTTATAAGATTGTATTTTTATAACCTACATATAGGGTCTCCGCCTTTCTCACGCACCAAACTTGACATACCTTTCAATTAACCAAGCATTTTGATTGGTTATAGCTTTGGAAATATCGTAGTTTTTTTTTCTTCTTTTTTGTAGGTCAAACAAAATTATTTTTACTCAGGATCTAAAAATCGCTACTAAAGTATTCATTTTCTTTATTTTGATTTCCGTAATATTTTTTTTAAAAAGAAACACATAATTTTATTATTTTCATACTAAACCTTCCGAGGACCCCATGACTTTGTTCAGGGACCCGCAAATCAATTTTAAGTTTCCACGGACCCCCTGGACGGTACCGCAGATCCCTGGGGGTCCGTAGGGACCACTTTGGGAAACACTGATGTAAAGGTATCAAAGCTTTAAATAACTTATTGACAATAGATTGAAGTCTACAATCGACTCAATTAGCGAATTTCCAGCCGATGTCAGTTCGCGTCAACGGTATTAGCCATCATTGTCAGTTTTTGATCGTATGTGAGCCATATTTGTCTGGTTTTCTTCTTTACTCGGATAAAATTAAGCAATACCTATGTGGTGTCTATTGTATACATTACCTAATTGAAAACAGAATTATAAAAATAACTCTAAATCCAAAATAACTTTTGTTTTTGAATGCCTATAAAAGAACCTCAAAAAGTTGAGAAGTCCCTGTTAAATTTACTTTAGGATAACGTCAAAAAATTTCAACAAATCAAAATGCTAGAGGATTTTCAACTACTGATTTGTGTGGTGGCACCTTGTACCTGTATGACGAGAGACGACCCGGGGCTGCAGATTTAGCCGCCTAGCCTCATGTACTCAGTCTACTGACCACCTGGCTCTAGATGCCACCTTGACAGAAGAGCGGAAATGCACCGTGAACTCAAATGATTGTATCCTGAAGACAACCAAAAGAAAAAACGTGTATAGTTTGATTATGGATTAGTTATTTTGTTAAACTTTACTTTTTAAAACGATTTATCAATGATAAGGATGTAATTTTTTAGTGATGTCAAATGTTGCTTACAAAATAACAAATGCCCGTCAATGTGTTCTAATATTCAGTGAAACTGGCAAATTACGAACTTCGATTTTTGTTTTCAAAAGAAACGTTAACACTTATCGAGATCAACTAAATTCTGAACATTTAAAAAATAAAGTCCAACAGGAAATTCGTTTATTCATATTTACTTCAAAGCATTCTTATAAACATAGTCAAAAGTAATTACACACTTTTTTCAACTTTATCTTTAAAAAACACCTGCAATTTAATGTTTTATTACTTTTTTAAAGTATTTAATTTAAAAAAGATTAATTAAAAAAATTATTTGTATGCTTACATTTTAAAACTTAAATAATATTTAATTATCCCCATATTATTACATTTACGATTAATCTTACTATATCTACCATTCCATGGTCTATACTCTTATCTTTCAAGTTGCCGTTTAAAAAGTTGCCTTTTTGAAATCAAATACCAAGAAATATGATCACATGATTAAAACATGTAGTACTTAATTATAATACGAGGCATCAGGCATCTGCACCGTTCGTCGCAGTGTCTTCAGGCATTGGAGGAGATAGGGTTCAGGAAGTTCGTCTCGCATTTCAGAAACTGACAGCAATATGTCAGTCAGTGCCAGTGGCGTAGCTAGGAATCTGTAGGTATTTGGGGGCCCGGGGGCTTGGCCTCTTTAGGGGGTCCTGTATACACGGTTGTGACGTCATATTTAATGTAAAAACATTTGGACACTCCTTTCGCCCCTCCCTCAAGTGGGGGCCAGGGGGACTTTCAAAAAGACATATATCTGTAATTGAGGCAGTAAGTTAATGGTTACATCGAATGAAAATACTCTTACTTTGTTATAACTGTTTATCGTGTGTGTGAAATATGTTGTTTATATAGAAGTTGAAATCATTTAGAGCATTCTGTTTTTATCGCTAGAAAGTGATGAAGAATTTTTTTTTACTTTAAATCCATTCAAGAAATTTTTTTACAAGTAAAACCTACATAGTGTCACAAATGTTCTAAAATGTAGATATAGGCCTCTTGCTACAAGTTTCATATACCATCTTTTATAACACAAAATATAACTCTAACCACTGAATCGTAAATCCTTTATTGTCGTTTCCCCCTGCACTCGACACGAAACCACCAAGAATCTATAAATATAAATTCTCCTCATGGTTCAACCATGCCCGACACCAAGCAAGCTGTCTAGCCGCACCGACAAATAAGTTGGTAAAAAAAAAGGTTGTGCAGAGGGTGGGGCGTCATCGAGACCAAACCAACAATGCCTTCAATTGAGGTCATTTACTTTGTTCTTTCAGAACAACAGAATACCATGTATTTCGTAGTGTATTTAAATGTGTATTTACATTCGCCTAACACGCGGAAGTTCGTAGGTGCAAGCCGCAGCTAAGACATTTACTTTTTTTTTTTTTTAAATGTTTATGTTTGTGCCCGTTCATTTTCAACTTTCTTTTCGAACATGACTTCGCAACACGGCTGTAAGCTTTGTTTCTCAACATTGATATAATAAATTCGTGCTCTCTTTGGTGCTCAGTGATAGAAAAGTAGTCACAAATTCTCCTCAACAAATAATTTCATAAAATGTCACCCGTCACTAAATCATTAGCAGAGGGTCGCCTAGTTCTCTTTAACTCTCTAACTCTTTACACATGTTCTCTCAATGACACAGCGTTGTCTTTTTCTTAACACACTCCCCAACGGACTCATCAAAACGCGACCTACATACACTCCAAACGCAAGTAGCTCACAACAAGTTCATGAAGGAAAATTGGTCATCCGTGACACATATTTTTTTGCAGCCGTGATTAAGTACATTGTTTCAGTTTTAAAAATTGTGCCAAGAAGAAAAGCTGCTTGTAGTTGTCACTAATTTACTAATTCCAGATAAAATGTTAATGATTATCATTGTTAAACATGGAGGAGTTAATATTCTAACACTTGCTATACTTGTATCGAGTGCTCGCTGACATCAAGGATGAATTACCTTTATTTGGTCTTATGTCAATGTTAAACCTTTAGTTTGTGTGCGTCCTTTTTTGTAAAAAGAAATAATTGTTTGATGACTTTACACCTTGTGTTAAAATTAAGGCAGTCATCGAAGTGCTCCTGAAGTGAGTCACTGGAATGCTTTACATAATACCGGGAAACCAAGAGATAATTAATTTTAGGACTGAAGAGTGACATTTTTAAAAATAATTATTAATCGGGAGATTAAAATAAAATGAAATATTAAAATCAACATGGAAATATCAATTTTATTTAATTTTATTTTTGTTCTTTAATACATGGCACCCTATCCCAAAAAAGTTTAAAATAAAAACAAGAAGAACAAGTTACTTGTCAATGGCTTTCCACTACATCGAATTCTTAGACGTATTTAAAATCCTCATTTACCCTAAATCGGAAATGTAAAACTTATCAAATGATACTTGCTCACCAACGAGTACAATAAATATATTAGCATTTTATCAAAGAAGCTTCGAAATAGTAATTTTTATTTTATAACCAAATTTCAATTTTACGACAATGAAGAAATAAACGTTCAACCAGATCATTCACAAAAATCAGAAAAGTACCAGATAAGAAGTCAAAGTAAGATTTTATTTTTAAATATAGAGACTGCAAAAACATTTAAAATATCTTTAAAATTACTTACACAAATTATGAACCGAGTATTTAAAATAAAAAAAAAACTGTAAAAATCAAGTCTTTGACTATAAATCCTTTACATTTGAGTCAAAACAAAAAGTTTTTATTCTTTCAATATAATACGCACCGCGCGACAGACCGTGACATACCCCTGTGTCATCGAGTGCAGGAGTGAAACTCAAGTAACCCATGGATGTCAACTATAGCAGACTGCTAAACTTGCTATACAGAGATAAACTAAACATTAATAAATTTAAATACGGTACATTCAATCGACCTTAACTTTTGATAAAAAGCATTTTTATGTGACACAAGTCTATGTGAATAAATTCAGCTCAATAGGATCATGGAAAAAGGGCGAATTTTGACTTGTGTTTTCAGCGGGACCAAGAGATTGACGACAGACAGAACGACACGACGGTGAAGTTAATATAAGCGATTTAAAAGAAGCTCCTTCTAACGAACAAAAACAGCAAACCAGTC
>MUZC01001151.1:528879-546765 GCA_002072015.1 Radix auricularia | reverse complement strand
AAAAACTTTCAAAAATGTATACGATCTAATGATCTAATTATATATCATTATATTATGCAGAGGCCGAAGTGAATTTGTTGAGAGGACACCGGTGATAGAGATACTATTATTCTATTATTCAAATTCTGCCAGGAAACATATCAGCAATGTAAGAACAGTTGTGCTTATTAGTAATGATCTGGTCACACTTGATATATTGACATAATAAGAATTATCTCAATTAACAACTAATCTATAGAATTAATTGACATTAATATGCATTTAAACGTCCAGTCCCTTACACCTCTCGTCAGAAGTAGTTGAGCAAATATGAAACCTCTCCATGATTAACTCAAATCAACTCCAATATAGGAATACACACACGCATCATATGTCAACATATTCGTCTTATCAATGAAACACGTCGATTTAGGGATGAAACGATAATCGTTGGATATAAACAATATTAGCCACCGTGTTATAATGTATACAAGAGTAAGCGCACGGCAGTTTCTAACTTCATTATTAGATCTTATATCGTGTCGTTGAAGGCTTGCTGAAACTGAGCATTTTAAACTTAATTAGTGGATGTTTAATTTTGGAGCACCTTTCACCTCTTATATCCAAGTCTAGCTTTTCATGTAGATTTACGATGAAATTTGTGAGTGAAATTACTTGAGATTAATTAATTTGAAACATTAAATATACACAATTATTATAGCCTATGTAAATTCAATGTCTGGCAATTTTTCTGTCCTTACATTTCTTTACAACGAAAACATCCACAGTTGTTATAGTTTCAAAATTATAAACTTCGCTATGCAAAATAACTTGACGCGCATGTTTTTTTTCTGTTCTTGTTTTAAATGAAAAGCAATAATAAATACATGCCTATGTATTAATTTCAAAGATCCTTTCTAAATTGCATTTCTATTTTGTATTAGTTTTAATAGCGATATTTAACGTCTGTGAAAACCAATTCTTTTGATTGTTTTAGAGCGAGTTTTCAAAGATTAATTTGTTAAGCGCATTTTTAAAATTGATCCGTCCCTTCATTAACTTAAGATATGCTCAAGCTCTGGGTTACAAAGTGTTAGTGCAAATTTTAATTTGTGCTAGATTTTGCACTAAAATAGGGTTTTTAAAGGATTCATTAAAATTTATTTGTTAACTTTTGAACAATAAAAAACATTAATCTTTAATTTGGATTAAAGTTAAAATTAATTTTGTTGTTGTTATAAATAACTCTCATTAAACGTTGCTATTGAAAATCTAAATAACACTGAAAAATCTAATGTAAATGTCATCTTTAAACCAACTACACACACATTATTTGACATTAGTTGCCTTAAGTGATGACAATAGCACCAGCCGAGCAGAACAATCATTCACATGAAACCTAGGTAACTGGTATGCACAAAATGGTCTTGGCAAGAAATGACGATAACGGATAGCGGTGTTCATTAAGTTTCTAGCATTGTAAAGGGTTAATGGATTCAGGTGCTTTCATCTCCATTTTGTAACACCGTAATTTATCAGAAGAGCTGTTTTTCGTCATTTTCTATCTCTGAGCCAGACTCCATTACTGCCATTACCTAATACACTTTTCATTTGGTTTGATATGTTGGCGAACTGTTAGAACAATGGTACGCAAACGTTATCAATGTTTGGAACATTCCCGTCAGTCAATAGTTTCAAATCAAAATGTTCGTGTAATCGTCGGGAAATATATTATTTATCGGCCGCTATTTTTATTATTAAAAAAACAAACTTTTCGACTTCCAATATTTAGTATGTGATGGGTCGATTAAGCGAAAAAATTATTTAATCGTTAAATATTTTCACTACTAATCGAGAAATTATTCTTTTATTTTTGCAACCATAATTTAAAAACAATTAATTAATTTATAAAGTTATAGAATTTAATGGTTACACAAATATAATATTATTGTCGTTCAGAGGCATTGTGAAAAATTGTTCATATATCAAAGCAAACTTACCATGGCATATACTGAAAGTAAAAGCAAAAAAGGCAATAAGTTTTCCACCTGTAAAAAATGAATGACGGGTCATATTAACATATAGTTTCAACTTTCGATAAAACAACAAGTTCGTCACATCTGCCTTCCGTCTAGAAATTCATTTAATTTATACGTTCGCTAACCTGCACACATTATAATAATGAGGTGATAAAAAATAAAATATAACAGGCATACGGAGTTTCCAAAGTTTATTTTTTAAAAAAAAAGAGCTAAACGAAAAGCTCGCCGTTGTTTTTCCATTACAAACGGATGTGCCATTGACCTTGAATGGTCAAACAAACAATGGGTGTATGCAAACTGTGTCAGAAATTTATTATGCAAATGGTTCTCAACATTTCAAGCTTTAAGGACAACTTGAAAAATGTGTGTCTTAGCCACGAAACTATTCTGAAAATTGTGCTACTGCCGTATTGTTAATTTATATAAATACTAGATTGTTCCGGGGCGCCGTGGCGTCTGCGGCGTCCACTTTTTTTAGGGCGCCTACGCGCCAACCCTTTTCAAAAGCCCAACTAACCTTTCCTTTTTTTTATAAATACGAAATATTAAACTTTCTGAAATGTACGCAAAATATTTAATAATAGGGGTTGTATTTTGCGCACCGATGCACACCAAGCAATGACGTCATTTTAAATATTTTTTACAGCGCTAATCACCACACGATTTTTCAATTAACTACTGTAGACTGTTGTACATCGTTCCTCAGCGTTCCACATCCAGTGAGTGAGTGAGTGAGTGACCTGGGCTTTTATATTATTTATACTATGTATATAACTAGTTACAAGTTTACATGTTAGGTTAGTGAGTAAAACTATACTAATGTGCTCCCAAATTATTGAATGGAAACGGATTGTAATGAATTTCTTTTGTATTGAATAAGGGTCACTCATACTAGTATTATTCTTATAGCCTTATTGCTTACTATAAAAAATCTTTAAGTCATAAACAGTAGTTAGTATTATTAAGTTCATTTAGTGTGATCCTTGAGCTTGCTTATTTAAGCACAGCACACCAAGATGAGGTGTTATACTAATCTTTAAAAAATATATCAGAATGTAAATGTAACAATTGCTATTGTTGTCTTCTAGAATCTAGTGCGACGTTATGTGTTTTCCAGTATAGCTAAAATTAAACATATACTCAAAACATATTGCTTTCGGCGCTATGCTATAGCCATCGAGTGATTAAAATTAATCAACATATTCAAAACGTGACTAAATTTATAAATGTTCGTGTTTTTAAAAATAAAAATGCCAAGCTTTTCTGGCGGACCCCCAGATACACCTCCGCGGACCTAAGGTTGAGAACTTCTGCATAATGGGAGATTGACACCATGCCTGTTGTTTGATGAGAACGTCATAATTAAACGACCACTGCGCAGTTAAGGATAACATTTTTAAAAATCTGTTGACAAGTCGAGTGATCATTTGAGACCATAATAATTTTTTTAAATGAGTGTTTTTCATAAATAAGAATCCCTAAACGTGATACATATACCCTACCATAATATAAAATGAAGCAACACGAAACAGTTAACTAATATTTGCGGGCATATAAAGAGATATGGACTACCGCCCGTTCGTTATAAGGGGCCGTCCTTAAATGACGTCACGCGTCTAGGGGTGGAGGGGGTCATATTTTTGTAACAATGTGTGACGAAGGGTAGGGGTGTTGTTTAAAAATGTGACGTCACATAAAAAAGCCGCTCCTTTGAATACAAGATCCACTTAAATGTTTGATGGCATTCAATTTATTTAATGGCGTTTTTAATGGCATCATACGTCTTACGATATTAGAGTTAAGACTTAAACTACATACATATTTAAATCACTAAAAAGTACATGTGTATTATGTTTATTTTTATTTAGAAAATACATCTTTTTAAAGAGGGGGGGGGTCAAAGCTTTCTGACGTCATATTGGAGGGGAGGTTGTCTAATTTTTTTCCCGAAGTGTGACGAAGTGTGGAGGGGGGTAAAAATCGGTCAAAATCACGTGACGTCAATTATGGACGGTCCCTAACGCGAAATATTCTCGGTTCCTCTGATGGCCCCTACTCTCTCGTGGGTTTTTTAGCGTGGTAAGAAAAGGTGAAAACAATCATTAAAAAAGAGAAAACGTGTAAGAGAATGCCCCAACACTCTACCACATCGCAAAATTGAAAGTTTCAATCTTGTAAACAACGCGGTGAATAATTTAAAAACACATCTAAGTGTAACTGAAAACCTGTTAAACAATCGACTCTTGAAAAACATATGTTTACTACCTTGAAATATTGTAATTGAAACATCTTAAAACCAGGAATTTTGTTCAAATAAAATCAACATTTAAAGTTTCGTATGTCAAAACAAATAAATACGCACTAATTAAGAACGGATAATTTAAAAAAATATGTTTTTACACACATATAGAACATTTTATCTTCTTTTAATATATGTATTTCTACAAAAAGTGTGCTTTAGAATTCAACTTTTTTTGAAACGTTTTTTTAGTCCTGTAAAAACTTTCAACAGTTTTCTAATTAGTAAAGAAAAAACTATAAATTAAAGAATATTATTTTTAAGTCATAACTTAGGAGGTGGTCACCGATCTTTGAGCATTTCTGAATTAGGGAGAAATATAACCAAAAAAAAGCGATAAAAATAATTTTGACTATAAATCCAATATATATGAGGCGTGTTCGATAGTTATTTAAATTTTAGTTTTCTTCACTATTTTATCGTACCAAACACATTCATTTGACTTTTTTTGTAGGAAACAACATTTTAAGTTGTATTTAATTAAAAGTATGTTTAATATAATACGCATCGCGAGCCAGACCAGTTTAAACAGATGCTACCTGTCTCGGTTCGGCAGTTCATAGCGCTACCTATAGACCAGCGCGTGACATCTAGACCAACGCGGCTCAAGTGGTTTAAACATATTCTTTCTTTGTAATTTCTGCGGATCGGCATCAGATGGCCCACGGACCATGACAGGTCCACTGAGCACCACTTTGAGAAGCACTGCCTTAGAGGTTGTTGATATTAGCTATTTATCCACAAAGTCATGGCTTGGTCAGTTATTGGCCATCATGAAATCAGTATAAAAAAGGATTAAAAAGATAATGAAAAGTATTAACTCGATATTTCAGAAGTGTTTGATGATTAATTTTATTTTGTTTCATAAATGTTAATTTTGAAAGTAAAAACAATGATCGCGGACATTGTAGTATGCAAAAATCATTGTAGTAAAAGTATAGGGGATATTTTAGGCTAGCCATTAGAAAAGAAGATCTTTCCTTAAAAAAGGATCCATTAACAATTTTGCAAGGCATTTTGTATACAGCATTAGCATTATCAGGATCATTCCGCAAAATAATCTGCTCCTAGATATCTCTACGGTAAGACATGGTTTTAAAATTAAATGCTATCTGTTAAATTTGTATATCTATTTTTTGTTGTTGCTCTTTTAGGAACCTATCCCTTCCCCATCCCCGCCAATAAACTGAACTTCATAGTACGGACGTGATAAATATTAAGCATACATAAACACTCGCACATACGCATACAACAACATGCACATTCAACCACACACAAAAATTCTCTCATAACTCTCACAAACCTTTCTCTCTCTCACACACACAATCGCGCTCGCACGCACACAAAAACAAAATCAAATTATTAAAGGGAGAGAACGACACTCTACAATGAAATAATAAAATTATATGAAATGTGCATTTTCATATGCTCATGGTGTCACCTCTTCACGACATAAAGGACGTCCATAAATGACGTCACGCAACGTTGCTAATTTTTACCCCCCCCCCCCCCCGCGTCATACATTGTCACAAAAGCTTAGACCCCAACCCTTTTTTCGATATTACGTCAAAAAACGTTGACACCCCCCCACACACACACAAAATACCCCGTATCATCTAAATTAAAATTATCATGTGGCAAATAACTTCTTTATTTATAGTTGCGCGTTTTGAGGTGATTTCACTTTTTTAAAAACTCACCCTTCCCTCTGGTAACACATCGTCACATATGTGTAACACCCTCCCCCCTAGGAACGCGACGTCATTTAGGCGCGGCTCCTAGTCCACAGAACTCCCCTAGTCTTCCAGTGCAAATTAAAGGAAATATAAATTATTTGTTTTGTTTACCCGATGAGATCAGCACCTCTCGCTCGTCACTAGTGAATTATGTTTAAAAGAGAAAACAATTCCTTATAAAAAAAAAAAAAAGATAAAGCAGTAGAGAGAGAGAGAGAGTGAGTGAGAGAAAGAGAGACAGAGAGAGAGTGAGAGGGAGAGAGAGGGGGAGATATGTGTAAATAAACTAAGGACTAAACAAACTAACTCCTAAGCATCTTCCTCGCCCTATAACAACAAAGCGTTCCATATTTATAGACTTTGTCAAGGTTGATTTGATGTCCGTCATTCTGTAAAGATTTAATCCTCATTAGCAAGAAATGTAAGTCTTACAACATATTTCAAGATTATTCTTTTCTAGAATTCTTTATTAGGCTAAATCTACGTTCTTAATCAGCGCTCAATGCAAGAAATGTAGCACAAATATCCAACAGGATGGCAATGTCACTAAATTATTCTTCAGTCATGAGAAACTGAATCACCTGATCGAAAGTCTGAATCAACCTACATTTTATTATTTTCTTGGAGCACAAATATTAATTAACGATGGTGATCCATACATTTCTCCACAATGTCTTCATAGCTTTGAAGAATACTTTGTATTTAAAAACTAGGGCAAAAAGCTTTGCTTCTTCCAAATTAAAATTTGACGTGTCGACTAACGCTTGCAACTCAAATATTCACTAAAGTATCAATTAGCAACATCTGCAGACCAATTTGTCACGTGATAATTTGCATATTAGTTATTGTGAGAGAGCACGTGACAAGTGAGAAAGAGGCTGGGCAGTTGAGTGTACAAAATGGTGGACAGAAGAATGGCGAAAAGCGAGATGCATTATATCAATGTATAAAGTGTACATACTTTTGTGTTTGATTAAAGTTAATTAATTTCAAAAGTCTTTAGTGTTCTTGATGCTACTTGTAGGTATACGCCTACACATAATTGGAGGAGGCCTAACTAGAAGAGTCACAGTCTAATAGGAGTTACATCTACGTCAGCCACGTTAACTGTCAGATAAAACAGTTACACAATTAACATTTTCACCAAAGTGATGTCCTCTTGGGTTATTTACCCTTCCTTTTTACAAACTGGTATGCCTTCATAGTCATTATATTTTTCTTTTGTAACAAAATTCAATGGAAAAGACGTAAACAAGGTAAGGGTTAGCCTGACCGGACGTAACAAAACAGCGAACGTTTTGGCAAAGAGCCTTTATCCTACCCCTCATTTTGTTTTCTTTTGTAACAGCTTGCTTAATTTTGCAAGTTCTCCAAATACTTTATTAATGACACTAAGGAGCAGTCTTAAACTGTGAGTCTCTGCAATTCTTTAAACAATATTTATTGACTGGGTCATAATATAAAAGTTATTCTGACTTCTATTACGTCTAAAAAAAATTCTGCTCTAGGTGTCCAGGGCAAACTGAGTTGTTATTTCAAAACACTCCTTTCCCAAACACGACTCCCGATGTTTTGGTTAAAATATCACACTGTGTGGTGGAGTGAAGGGGTGAGATTCGTCGACGATGTCAATACTTCAAAGCTCAGTTTACTTCATATGTTTACAAACATAATACACCGCTTCTTTTATGTCCAGCGATTGGGATGATTTCCCTGGTGCGCTGTTTCTTTATTTTCATAATTTGTTTTATTTAGTTTTGTTTTGAGACTGTTTATTTTATTGCAAGTTAACTTACTGATATCGTTTAATTAAATTATTTCGCTTTAAACGTATGTTCATTGTATTTCCTTCTTGATCAGTGGTTCCCAAACTTTTTTCCCCCGTGGACCCCTTTTTTAGTCAAAACTTGTCCACGGACCCCCGAGTAAAAACGCTACATAAATGTATAGAATACAAATTTACTACTAATTTTTTTGTTGTTGTTGAATAATCATTTATTTAAATTTAACTTAGATAATTTTTTTTTAAAAAGGAAAACAAAAACAACCTAATGACTTGGATGAACTTGATGAGATTTTAAAAAAATTTTCGCGTCTATTTATGTCCGGCTCAATGTTTGTGAGTAGCAAACGAAATCACCACTAGTACTAATGTCTATTTTGCGATTTTGAAAGATTTCGAGTCTGGGAACTTTATCCTCTTCACAAATTCTTTTTTATAAAGAAACGTTTTGCAACAAATGCAGACATTACGCTTTTAGCTTTGATTAAATTTAATTAGTCACCTTGTAGATTCAAATTAGTTTCGTTAAATTTGGCAAAGAAATCTGACATGTAGTTTATGTAATTTTTTGAGGTACATACATTCGTTCTCAAATCATTTTTGCCTTCCAATATTTCCAGAACTGAATTAAAGAAAGCATAATTTCTATTTAAACATGCACTTTTGGATAACCAACGAACTTCTGCGTGAAGAAGTAAATGATTATAATCTGAATCATTTTTAAACACTGTTGAGCAAATAATATTTCATTGAAGGCATTTCTTTTGATTCTATTAACTGCCTAATGACATAATCCAGTGATTCATGCAAAAGCACAGTAAGATTTTTTCATTGATAAGTGACACAATGCACTGAACATACATGTGGTGCAGGTTGTTTTAAATATGCCAGAGCCTCGGTATCTTCCTAACAATACCGGAGCACCGTCAGTAGCAACAGAAAATGTATTACTCAAGGGTATAGCCTTTTCATCGAAAAATCTTTTTAATTCAGTAAATAACGTTTGACCTTCCATATTTGTTTCCAAACATTTAGCAAACAAAAGTTCTTGGCAATTTCATTTAGAAATTTTACATACGCTAAAAGTAAAGCCTCGTTTTCTGGTAAAGTGGACACGTCAAGCTGTAGAGAAATTTCAGATGTTTTTTCAGTATTCACATAGAGAATTTTCAACACACTGAGCTATTTCCTTAATCCTTCACTGGACTGAATTATTGCTTAGTTGAATTCTTTTTGTGATGTCGAAAGCTGGTTTGTGCAACACAGTGCTTATCACCTCGCTACAGCTTTATATTAGATATTGTCCCCATGAGTTGTTGAAGGGATGATTTCAAATATGCTTCTTCTAAAAAAAAAAAAAAAAAAAAAAACTAAATCTATCTGTTTTATCACTATGGATTTTTATTAAAAGTTCACTTAGCTTGGAAGGTTTCATAGAATCATTCGAAAATGTTTGTTTTTTAAATTTATTTTTACAAAGAAGAAACATTTGTAAAAAAAAACAACATTTCCTGGTGATGAAATAAAGCCATACGTCAAATAGTTAACACTTTACTGACTACATTTTTTTGGGTTCACTCATCTTTTAAAAGGGCACTAAAATATAAGTAAAATTGTAAATAAAATGTATATTTTTAAAACATTTAATTAACTATTATTAACCTTTTTCAATGGAAAGATGCAGTAAAATCCTTCAGAATTTTTGGACGTAAGACACACGGATTAAAATCTATTTATTTTTTAAAATAAAAAAAAACACTTACGATCACTTTTTGAGTTTAAAAAAAAATTAACCCTAAGGTACTGCTTTATTGAAAATGTAAAAAAACATATTGTTTTCAAAAGATACCAATTGTATTCAAATATTTACTATAGTTACATTCAAAAGTAATATATCTGGATAACAATACAAAATTCAATTATATAAAAACTTTCAACTATCAATAGTAAACTTCTTTTAGCCTTGGAGTGGGAAAAGAATTTGTAACGAGAAAAGGGTGGGGGTGGGGGTAAAGAAATGGGACGTCACTTAACCAAAAAAAGAAGGCGCAACTTTATAAATAAATTTCCACTTAGACCAACTAATTCATTGCTTGTAATTCATTTAATGGCGTTTTCAATTGCTACTTGTGTGTTATCTGTCAAAGTTCTGACAAAGTTCAGAGTATTTTGATACAACTTTTCCCTTTGAATATAAAACAAAAATAATTTTAAAAATAAGATTTTGGTTCCTTGAATAAATGTAAGTTGGCCGATTAATTGTTTTTTTTAAAGTATACCATTTTTTTAAAGCTTTCCTATTATTTTTTGGGGTCGGCTTATGAACGAACGGAATGTAAAACGAGTATAAAAGTAGTTATCGAGCCAATGTTTTTTTTAAAAATAAAATTTTTAACCTATCCCCATCTCATCCCTTCTCTACTATTGCACCCAAGTTTAACAAGTACCTAGTCAAAATGTTTTTAAAAGTATATTAAGTTATGCAAAGACATTTGCTGTGTTAACAAAAATATTTTAATTTTTCATTTTAATTTATTTTATTAGGAGTGCAAGGTAATTAGGACTTTGGTTTCCTTTTCTATTTAAACTTTTAACAGTTCAAGAAAGGGTTATCAGGATTGCCTCTGTTTAATTCTAGATTGATTTCATTGAGCTGAACTTTCTTGATGGTATTTCATTGATTTGTTTGTTTATTTTTTTAAATAAATGTATAATTTGAATTTAAAAGTGTCGAAATGTAGTTAAAATGTCAAAAAAAATAAAATAATAATAAAACTAATGACAATATTTAACAAAAATTCCATTTAGAATCAGATAGCATACAGTTCCGGGAAATCAATATTTTAAAATTTATCAACATGGATTTTGAATAGTAGTTTTAAAGTTATTATTCTATTTCAAAAAGTGAATTTAAATTGACTGTATTGTATATATTTTTAAATGGAAAAAGAAAATGACTATTAGGAGTAAATTATGAGAAAGGAATTTAGAATGGAAAAATATGATTTTTTTTCTATCATTTATTATCCTACAAGTTTGGTAAAAAATTATTTATGTTACTTCTGTCATTGGTGTAAATTTCTAGTAGCATATCATTAGAATTAAGCTAAAATGAGAACATTGAAATAGGTTAAAAATAAAGCTATTCAGGAAATGGATGCTATAAAAAAAAGAGGATGATATGCTTCTTAAAAAGAATAAATGGAATTGCAAATTTCATACCCTTCTAAAGAAATCCAAACTACTTCCGACATTTGTGACTTTAAGATGTCTTATTTTACAACCACCTCTAACCTCAGCCTAGAAAAGCTTAACATGCATGTGAAAAATTTATATGTTACGTTCTTAAAAAGCAATACAAATGATTTTGCAAATATCAAATAAAAAGATTATATTATTAATTTCAAATTCATTTTTCAAAAACTAGTTGTATAAGTGTGCCAAATTTAAAAATAAGTATACATTTAATATTCTACTTATTTAACAAATTGTTTATCAATAACAACTTTTGGAAACTTTTCATTATTTTAAAAGATTTAGTTGGAAACTTTTCATAATTTTAAAAGATTTAGTTAATTATTTACTATTATTTTAAAGAAAATTTACTAACACTAATATGTTTATGAGAAACAAAATCGCTCATTTTTTAAGTTAAATGTTTTAACGGTGGCATTTTCGATATTCGCCATGACTGCTTTAAATAAAATACTAAATTTTGATCAAACTCATGCATCTATATAATAATGCGCCTAAGCACATTTCCGTCCGTCAGTGTGTGTGTGTGTGTGTGTGTGTGTGTGTGAAGCCCCTATACCACGCAACTCTTGCTAACTTTTTTAAAATTGAAAATATAGACGTAAAATCATAATGATTTTGGGTTTGAGATTAACAGAGGGTGTGGTTTTGCGCGCCGTAAAAAAAAACAATTAAGTGGCGTCATGAAGCTTTATTATATTAATTTATTTGATGTTACTTTTTATCCTGATTATAATCCGAGTGTGTGAATATGCATGTGTGCGAGTGTGTTTATGTGTATGTGTGTAAGTGCGTCTGTGTCTGCGTGTGACTGTGTGTTTGTATTAGTTGTGAAATAACGATTTAATTCATAGATTGCTAAAAGTGAAATTAAATATTGAAAAGACGTTACCACGTAATGGGTTATGTATAGTTAAAATTATGCACTGGATTATGAAAAATTCCGTCAATTTTATGAACACAAGTCTCTGCCGATGTTATCTGCATGGGTGCTTGAATAAAAGATAACGGGAAGTCATTGAATGTGACTTAAAAAACTGTTAATGAGAAGATCAATCTCCAATCATTTTTTCAGAGATGGTTTTACTTTATTTAAGAAGAATTTAGCCCTTGCGCATTAGTTGGACGATTACTCGCATGAATTGCCTCAATGGAAAATAAACAGTGAAATGAACTTATAGTCGCTATTGAAAGTGCATTATTTATAGTTATAATATGTAATTGGATAAGATTGAGGCTAATTAGCGCTAATTAAAAAAATGGAACCTTTCTAAATTTTTAATTGTATTTTACAATAATAAAATCACACGAAGATGGGTCGAACTAATTAATTTCTTTTAGTCACTGTTAAATAACTATAGAAATAAATGTGAAGAAATTATTTAATTGCAGACGAAATATCAATTTTACATTTTAATATAAGCTTTTATACATCTACGTATATAATCAGATAGAGGCAAATATTCTACGGGCGTATAACAAGTCAAAATTACAGAAAATGAAATTTCTTAATAGAAAAATTAACACGGAACCGCTTTTGAAACATTTAACAAGTGATTTATCATAAAAACAATTGCAAATATTAATTAGGAGGAAGATTTATTTCTCTTAGGTGCTTATTTAATACAAGTAAGTGTTTTGGATCGATTTCATTATAAAATGACAATAAGGAACTTCGTATTGAAAGTAAACGCTCAGGGATTTTAAATAATAAAATGGTACGTGTATAAGCGTTTATACACTGTTGTAAGAGTGGTGTTAAATAGCGGAAATGTAATTTTTTTTNTTTTTTTTATAGAGGAGCAACTTTGTAGACTATTTGAAGGGTGCTTTTTGTTAAGTAACACAAGAAGTAAATTGAAGGGCGCGCGTTTGTAATGGTTCCAACGCCTGCGAGGTGCATTGTTCAGGTTATCGACATTTTTTTATTTTAAAAAATCATTTATTTTTGTTATCACAGTGAAAATCTTTGAGCCACTTTAATATATACATCTTTAAAACCCAATTTAACTTAGGTCCTTTTTAAGTGTGTTTGGGATATTAGTTGAAATTCTGTTTTTAATTTCTAATTCATAATATACCAAAAATAATTTTAAAATAATAATAGTAACAAAGTGGTACATTATAAATGAGAAAAATCTCAGTTTAGAAACAAAAGGGTCGAAACGTCCGGGGTGAAAACGCCCTAGGGTCGAAAAGTCCCGTGGTGGAACTGTCCGGGATCGAATAGCCCGGGATCGAATCGACCGGGGTCGAACCGTCGGTGGTCGAACCGACCAGACTCGAAACGACCTGGGGACAAAACGCCCTGTGGTCGAACTGCCAGGGTCGAACCGACCGGGGTGGAATCGTCCGGGGTTGAAGTGTCCAACCACCAAATAGAAAATACTTTTTGCACAACTAAAGTAAACCAGCAGGGTACATTTTCAGATCAAACCTTGCGATTTAAGGTGTTACTTTAAAACAAAGTAACTCATACATACCTTAATTTAGCATCAATATTCACATAATTAATATTTGGCGCATACAAAATCCTATTCATATGACTAAGGCCATGCTTAGCCTAGAAATAAGGTTTTGGAGAGCTTTTCCCATGAAAAAAGTAATCTTAAGACATGCATTTTACTCTAAGACCTAACGAATGATGAAACATCCATTTTAAAAAATTGGGTACATTTCTCGAACGATGCGGTTGCATGACATACGCTTCGGGTAAAAACTGTTCTTTAAGGTGAAAATATATCAAGTCAAAAGAAATATCACGGGTATTACGACTTATAAATAGGATCTAGCATAAGAAAGTGCGTGTTATGTTGAAAAAACACACTGACAACAACTCATTTTGGGCCAAGCTGTTTTGAGTTCATTAGATGAAAGTATACAAAGGGCATAAAGATTGATATAAAGTGAATTGTTACTATTAGAAAAAATATGCGGGAATATATAATGATTTACATAAAATTTATAAGGAGATCAATTTCTCACCATTTTCTTAAAAGTCAGCATTGTTCTTTTGTTTTTATTCACGTTAAAGTAACATGTGCCTTGAAAACAAATAAACCATATTTTCCACTCTCCCCAAGTCACAATATTCACAAATAATATCTGGCTAAAAATATCCTATTCGTCTAGAACGAATTTCATGCTTAGGCTATAAATGAAATGGGTGTTAAGCGAGCCATTTCTAAGAACCAAAGGAATCATTTGGAAAGATATTGTTTTCATGTTTTGATTCACATAAAAAAAAGTGAGCCTTGCCCGTTAGATTTTTTAAAACTGTTAACGACATTTGTTATTCACGTAGAATATATAGCATGCGTTATTAAAGGGGTTCGAGCATGGTGAAAAAAGCCATCAATCGATATGAATGTAAGGATGTGGTTGAGCAGGCCGGGGCCCTAACATGGGCTGTAGCTGGAAGGATGTGGTAAGCAAGCCAGTGCCCTACATGGGCTGTAGAGACACGGATGATAATGATGATGCTATATTAAAGCAGGAATACCAAAGTTGATGGGTAATACTTAAATTAATAATATTTTTATTTTTCTTGACACACATATCGTTGTTTTTATTAAGAAGGGGTTTGATTTATCACTACTCTAATTTCCAAATGCGTTTACATTCATTTTTAAGGAGAATTTGTGACCCAAAACTAAATAAAATTATTCTTATTGTGCCTACCCCGTAGCGTAGCACGGGTATTTTGCTCGTCTATTATAAAATGCACCTAAGCGTGTCCGTCAGTGTGTGTGAAGCCCCTATACCACGCAACTCTTGCTAACTTTGTTAAAATTGAAAATATAGACGTAAAATCATAATGATTTTGGGTTTGAGATTAACAGAGGGTGTGGTTTTGCGCGCCGTAAAAAAAACCAATTAAGTGGAGACATGAAGCTTTTATTATATTAATTTATTTGATGTTACTTTTTATCTTGATAATAAACCGAGTGTGTGAATATGCATGTGTGCGAGTGTGTTTATGTGTATGTGTGTATGTGCGTCACTGTGTGCGTGGACTGTGTGTTTGTATTTGTTGTGAAATAACGATTTATTTCATGGATTGCTAAAAGTGAAATTAAATATTGAAAAGACGTTACCACGTAATCTTTTATGTATAGTTAAAATTATGCACTGGATTATGAAAAATTCCGTTAACTTTATATTTCTGCCGATGCGATCTGCATGGGTGCTTGAATAAAAGATAACGGGAAGTCATTGAATGTGACTTAAAAAACTGTTAATGAGAAGAACAATCTCCAGTGATTTTTTCAGAGATGGTTTTTACTTTATGTTTGATTTTAGAAGAAATGAGCCCTTGCGCATTAGTGGAATGATCACTCGCATGAATTGCCACAATGGAAAATAAACCGTGAAATGAACTTATAGTCGCTGTTGAAATTGCATTATTTATAGTTATAATATGTAATTGGGTAAGATTGGTGCATATTTATTTGTAAAGGAAATGGAACCTTTCTAAACATTTTAATTGTATTTTACAATAATAAAATCACACGAAAATGGTTCGAACGAATTTACCTTAGTCACTGTTAAATAACTATAGAAATAAACGTGAAGAAATTATTTAATTGTAGACGAAATATCAATTTTACATTTTAATATAAGCTTTTATACATCTATGTATTTAATCGGATGGAGGCAAATTTTTTACTGGCTTATAACAAGTCAAAATTCCAGAGAATAAAAATTTCTTAAAGAAAAATTAACATGGAACCGCTTTTGAAGCATTCAAAGAGTGATTTATCAAAAAAACAATTGCAAATATCTGTTAGGAGGAAGATGTATTTCTCATAGGTGTTTAATTAATACAAGTAAGTGTTTTGGATCGATTTCATTATAAACTGACATTAAGGAAATTCAAATTCAAAGTAAACGCTAAGGGATTTTAAAAAATATAAGCGTTAATAGCCTACATTGTTGTAAGAGTGGGAGTTAAATAGCGGAATTGTAATTTTTATAAAGAGGGGCAACTTTGTGAACTATTTGAAGGGTGCTTTTCGTTTCTTGGGTCATGAGTTGATAATATTGCCGAGCCCTGAGTGGCACTATTATATAAGAATTACGGACATTTCGTCTCCTGATGGTTCGACCTTGCCAGTTCGACCACAGAACGTTTCGTACCCAGGAGGTTTTGACCCCGGTCAGTTCGACCACNTATTATTATGTTTTGTATATATACTTTTTAAAATTTAGTTTTTGGTATAAAAATAATTCAGCATTATATTATTATTATTTATTATGCATTAAAAATTAAATTCAGTTTGAAATAGTTATATGTAACGTTTAATTTACGATTATTTGAAAAAGTACGTACACGTATAACAAGTCAACATTCATCGTACATTTATGATTGTGATAATTGCGCGATTCAAAACCTATCTAAATCCACCCCAAACTCAATCCGATGTAATCGGACAATAAAAAGGCAATGTGATCATATTGTCCTTTCTAAAGGTGCCTACATTCTCGCTGCGCCCCCACCTCACTTTATTTTCTTTTCCCATAACCTTCGCCAGCACACGGCGTTATGTGGTGGTCACTTAGTCAGCCTTTGTAACATGTTTAAAAATACTGACAACTTTTTACGTCTTATTAAAATCAGTATTTCTGCGAGTGAGGTCTTCACATGTTAAGGAACACAAGAAGTAAATTGAAGGGCGCGCGTTTGTATATTGGTAACAACGCCTGCGAGGTGCATTGTTCAGCTTATCGACATTTAAAAAAACAAAATCATTTATTTTTGTTATTACAGTGAAAATCTTTGAGCCACTTAAATATATACATCTTTAAAACCCAATTTAACTTAGGTACTTTTTAATGGTGTTTGGGATAGGAGTTGAAATTCTGTTTTTAATTTCTAATTAATAACATACCAAAAATTAATGAAAAATAATAATAGTAATAAAATAACACATTATAAATGAAAAAATCTCAGTTTAGATACGAAATGGTCGAAACGTCCCGGGTCGAAACTACTCAAAACGCCCGTGGTCGAACCGACCGGAGTCGAAATGACTTGGGGACGAAACGTCCTGTGATCGAACTGCCAGGGTCGAAACGTCCGGGGTCAAATCGTACGGGGTCGAAGTGTCCAACCACCAAATAGAAAATACTTTTGCACAACTAAAGTAAACCAACAGGGTACATTTTCAGCTCGAACCTTGCGATTTAAGGTGTTTCTTTAAAACAAATTAACTCATTCATACCTTAATTTAGCATCAATATTGACATAATTAATATCTGGCGCATAAAACAATCATATTCATTTGACTAAAGCCATGCTTAGCCTACAAATAGAAATAATGTTTTGGAGAGCTTTTCCCATGAAAAAAAGTAATCTTAAAACATGTATTTTACTCTAAGACCTAACGAATGGTGAAACATCCATTTTGAAAAATTTGGTACATTTCTCGAACAATGCGTTTGCATGACATACGCTTCGGGTAAAAACTGTTCTTTAAGGTTTAAATATATCAAGTGTAAAGAAATATCACGGGTATTACGACTTATAAATAGTATCTAGCATAAGAAAATGCATGTTATGTCGAAAAGCACACTGACAACAACTCATTTTGTGCCAAGCTGTATTGAGTTAATTAGATAAATAGTATACAACGGAATAAAGATTGATATAAAGTGAATTGTTACTATTAGAAAAAATGAGCCTGAATATATAATGATTGACATAAAATTTATAAGGAGATCAATTTCTCACCATTTTCTTTAAAAAACAGTATTGTTCTTATGTTTCTATTCACGTTAAAGAAACATGTG
>MUZC01001151.1:496345-528759 GCA_002072015.1 Radix auricularia | reverse complement strand
AATTTCATGCTTAGACTATAAATGAAATGGGTGTTTAGCTAGCTATTTCTAAGAATGAAAGGAATCGTGTGGAAAGATATTGTTTTCATGTTTTGATTCACGTGAAAAGAAAGTGAGCCTTGCCCGTCAGATTTTTGTAACTGTTAACGATATTTGTTATTTTGGTAGAGTATATAGCAAGCGTTATTTAAAGGGTTCGAGCATGGCGAAAGAAAGCCATCAATCGATCTGAATGGAAGGATTTGGTTGAGCAGGCCAGGGCCCTACATGGGCTGTAGCATGAAGGATATGGTGGAGCAAGCCAGGGCCCTACATGTCCTGTAGAGCCACGGATGATAATAATGATGCTATATTAAAGCAGAAATACCAAAATTGATGGGTAATATTTAAATTAATAATATTTTTATTTTTCTCGACACACATATCGTTGTTTTTATTAAGAAGGGGTTTGATTTATCACTACCCTAAATTCCAGATGCGTTTACATTCATTTTTAAGGAGAATTTGAGACCCAAAACGAAAGTTATTCTTATTGTGCCACCCCGTAGCGTAGCACGGGTATTTTGCTCGTAAATAATATAATAGTCCAAGTCACTCACTCACTGGATCTGGAACGCTGAGGAGCGATGTACGACAGTCTACAGCAGTTAGTTTAGTTGAAAAATAGTGTGTTGATGAGCGCTGTAAAAATATTTAATATGATGACGTCATTGTTTGGTGTGCATAGGTGCGCAAAATACAATTCCTATTATTATTAAACACTTTGCGTACATTTCAGAAAGTTTAATATTTCGTATTTATCAAAAAAGGTCAAGTTAGTTGGTCCTTTGAAAAAAGATTGGCGCCGTAGGCACCCAATAAAAGGGGGGCGCCGCAGGCGCCACGGCGCCCCGGCACAATCTAGTTTAAAATAATTACAATAATTGCTTAATTAACAAAAAATAAAATACATTAAAAAGTAAAAACACTACATATGCATCAATTTTAAATAACATTTTAAGAAATGAGTAAAATAGTAAATAATGGTGTGAAGTATTTTCTCATCATCAAATCGTATACATAAACATTTACATGTATTAGTCAGATTTAAAATCTGAAACTATAAGACGCCAAATTGAAATAATTTATTATTTATTTTCCCTTATCTTTATAAACTTGTTAACTAAAATTTTTATTAAACAATCACTTGTGTACCTGAACTATTTGTCACGAACGCGTTGGTCGAGTGGTAATTTGACTGGCGTACCGATGGTCACGAGTTCGAATCCACGCGAAGTCGAGGATTTTTTCCCGGGGCCTGAGAAGACCCCGAGTCAGCCATCTCTGAATGGGTACCTAACTAGATCATAGTTAGGCGGTTGGGTGATGCGTGGAACTCTCATAGCCGTGGCCTGTGACCGCTGCATCATTTGCCAACAGATCATCTCTCATAGTCTGTGGACGCAATTATCTTATGCATAAAAGGAGCGTCTATATATCTAAGATAAATTGTAAGAATGACCAATTTCACTCTATAAACTTGTAGTGAGCTCTCTTCCCGCCCACTTTTTACTGTTTTCGTTTCTGGAAATCAAATATATTATTCGCTATGTATGTTTCAGATGGATCGATAAGTTTAACAATTTTAGGTAGTAAGGGAAAACAATGGTTTTAGCCACAGTTAGTGAAAATGTTGAACATATTTAGTTATAATTAAGGAACCAATTCAAATAAGTTATCAGGTTCATGAAAAGTAACTTGGTCTAGATATATCTATTAGCCCAGTAGATTATTATTTTATTGTAATAATCTAGCTAATTTATGAGAAATTACTGGACTAAATACCATTGTTATTTCAATCATAATAAATATTCATGAAAGTATGAATGTAAAAAAATCGTATTTGAGAAGTTGAATAATTAGTGAGAGAAGTATGATTTTTTTTTTATTATAGTAGTATCAAATTCGTTTTAAACTTGAAACACACTTTGTTGATTTTGTTAATACTTTATAAACTTTCAAACCAATCACATTTTATAAACGTGTACTTAAAACAAAACATTAGCAGAAATTTTCACTTTGAGAATTGCTTTATTACAAAAATTCACTCATTATTTTATGGGTACTAACTAAATTTAACTGAGAGTTTGTAGACATTTGACGACAACCGACGACATGTAAGACACGTATATGATATTAGCTTTAAACCCCACATCGTAAGACTATTAGAAGTAAAAAAAATATTTGCAACAGCAGCTATGCAGCAGCTATACCAAAAATGAACTATACTCTACCCCCTTACCCACTTTTTTCAAAACCGTGAATAATAACTACTCAGATCAAAGTGCTAATAAACTAAATTATTAATCTTGTCAATGTAGTTTTTTTTCAGAAAGAATTGTTTAGATTCTAACGTTTTCTCTCTTTATTCCTATAATTAATAATATTTAAATTACGTTTCACAAGCAAAAAAAAAAAAAAAAAAATTCTTTAAAATAAGTGTGGAAGCATGAAACTCCGGAAAGTTGTTGAGTACACGCCAGTGATGCAGTGGCGTAGCGAGGGTCATGTGCGCCCGGGGGCATGACACAAATTCTGCGCCCTTTGACAGACCAACAAATTCTGTTGGGTCACTGAGCCCCCAAGAAAAAATTGAAATTTTACGGTTTATATGGTTAATTTTTTGAAGCAAATGATATTTTAATGAAATGCAATACAGACTAATAATTCTCTAAACGATTATAAACAATTTATTTATAAAAAAAAAATTACTCTACTAATTATACATAACTCGAATAGACATAATCTAAAATAAATTGATCTTCCTTGATTTGAAAGTCGTCAATCTCGCTGTTAAACTTGATATTCTCAAGTGTTCTCTTTCAATGCTAAGGAGTGCAAGATCATCCATTGAAGCACGTAATTAAGACAAAATAAGGTTTAGTTTGCTAAAGGACCGCTCACAGCTTTTAGTTGAAACAACAATTTTTAGAAGTATTTGAAGTGAAATGCGCAAATTTGGAAATACGTCATCTCCATATGAAACAATAAAATCGAGAAGATCCAAAGTAGTTTCCGGTAGAACTTCAGTCCGGGTACTGAGCATCATTTTTTAGTCTTTGATTTCTGTACACAATTCGTAGAAATTAGCCAAATCTAAACAATTTTAATGAAGCGTATCGACTTTTGTTTCAGCAAGAAGAGATTTGACGTCTAGTAAAAATCCAAATTTGTTGTTTAGGTTGTTTAAGACGTAAAATCCGTATTGATATCTTCAGTTGGAGTTTATCAATTTCTCTGTTCATAGCATATCAATTTCTTCTTATGGAAAAAGTTCTGCATCTCTTTTTAATTCTCGAATGCATCCTCCGATGTCGTCTAATCTTCTCTCAAACTCGATTCTCCAAGTTGTGCATCTTTTTTCCCTTTGTCTACCGCAACATGGCTCAAATTAACACGAATGTTGACAATTTCTTGCTCAAGCGATTCAAGATCAGATTAGGCTTCTTGAAACTCACAGTAGGATTCTGGAACCGTTTCTGGACACAATCAATTTTATCAAGTATGATGTTCCAGAAATGTTTAAAATCTAGGAAGTTAAAGTTTTATATACCTACCAGCAAAGCTTCTGCATCACTTCTGGTGTCAGACGTCATATTTGTATGTTCTGATAATTTTTCCAACAGCCCTGCCATGTCATCTAGTCATTCATAAATTGCTATAACAGCCTCTGATCGTGCAAACCAACGTGTTTCAGACTCCCTCTTCATTGTGCCATGTGGCACAACTCTTTTTAAATTTTTTTCCCAACGAGTTGTTGAAAGGGAGAAAACATAAATGTATACTTTTAACTGTTCCAAAAAACGTGATAAAAACTGGATCATGCTAGTTGAGTGTACTCTTGCTAAATTTTAAGCTGTGGTTGCCACAGTTGATGAACAATGCTTTGTGATTTCTAGCACATTTTCGCTGTTGAAGGCCGGATACATTCCCGGTCATTACAAAAGCATTGTCATAACATCGTGACTGACAGTCGGATAGTGGTATGCTATTAGATTCCAGTTTCTCTGCGATAACTATTTCAAGGCTTTTTGCGTCTTTGGAATGAATCTGTGCAAAATCTGAAAATGATGCTTTGATAGTTACTTTTTAGTTTATAAATCCACATCCACAAATCTGATGACTTTAGAAAGCTTTTCCGGTGTCCTAGATCGATTGGAGTAAAGTAAGATACCGTAGTACTTGTGTTTTCTGATTTCACTTAACAGCTGATTCCTTACAGTCGATGTAAGTAGCTGGATAAATTCATTTTGGATTTCCGGTGATAAATAAGATACTGAACCTAGATTTTCTCGGGCATTTTGTTGGTGTTTTTTTTTCTAACAGTTAATCCTACTGAGCAACAAGTTTTATCACAGATGGACAGGAACGAAAGGCGGTGCATGATGTTTCATATGAAAGGAATCCAACTTTCTTTGACAAACCGATACAAGCCCGTGAGAGGAGAGACCTTCCCTCCCCTCTCCCACTTTACTCTCTCCACATGAGGATTGGGGAAGTACGATTTATCTTTTTAAAGAGTCACAGCATGCAGCAAAGGGACGCGTATTAACCATTGTGTTAGCCAGTGGTTCTCAACCTTTTGAGATTCCAGGACCACTTGAAAAATATGTGTCTTAGCTACGGGCCACTACTAAAAACTGTGCTAATGCCGTGCTGAAAAGTTAGATATAATTATGATGTGTATATAGATAGCTATAAGTAGTAAAAAAAACATGTTATTTCGTAAAACTATACTACTATGCTACGATTTGCGTGCTCCTTAAACAATACTCTTTCTTTTGTAACGAACAAATGTAATTTATATTATTCTCATAGTCTTCTTACTTAATTCAACTTGCTAACTATAAAAAAACAACAACTTTAAATCATTAACAGTAGTTTATATTTAAAAGACTGCTATATTAGTTTATTTAGTACGAACGATGTTTTTTTTATTGTAAGCACTGCAGACAAACCCTTTTTACAAAGTTGCAAAGGGTAAAATAATTTTAAAAACTTTCTGAGACAGTTTGGAGTACTCCAAATTTCATTAACCCACATTTCTGATGCAACATATTCAAATTGTTATCACTGGTCAGTTCAATTAATTGGTTTAATTACGATGTTGGTAATTTCATCTTCATTGTGTTCGAGATTAGGACTGGAAACCCACGATAAATATCAAAAGAGAAGAAATAAAATTGGCCCCGCATTTATTGAATATGACAAGAAATCAAAACCAGTGGTTTATTTAATTATTTCTGAATTTTCTGGTTTTTCGGTGCTTTCGTACAATTTATCAAACACCTCAAAGTTACCTTGAAATAATATTCTTTTTCAAAGATCCAGCTTTTTCGTCAAAGCAGACATTCTGTCACTGAGAGTTATATAATGTATCTGCTTTCCTTGCCGAGTTGAATTAAGTTTATTGAGTTTTTCAAAAATTTCAGCCATCTAAGCCAGAACTGCAACCCATTAGCCATGGTTCAAATGATCAACAAGCTTTGAGTTATTTCTACATGAAACTCTCTTACGTCATCACGTAATTAAATCAGTCAGATAACGAGCAAACTTCAGTATACATTAGTAACTGTTAATGTTCAAGATTCATATTCGAGCATAAGAAATCAAAGAGACGAGAATTTAATTGACGAGCTTGATGAAATTAAAAACCAATATGGCCAGATCAGAAATATATTTAAGTCTGCGTTAATTCTTTTACTTGCTAGTCTTTCTCGATGAATCCTACAGTGCGTAAATATCATGCTTTGCTCACGGAACACCTGGCAAATTTTCGCGGACCGCTAGTGGTTAGTGGACCACAGGGTGAGAACCACTGCTTTAGGCAACTCCTTTTTCTTGTCTTGGTAATTTCGGTTGCTTTTAGTGTCGTCTCTGCTAGCTCTATTAAAAGAATCGTATAGGTCTCTTATTGCTCACTCCCCATCAACTCACAGTTTTTTTAAATTACAAAAAAACCACATCACCAATCCTACATTAGGATGTGTCATTTATTTATGAGTAGAATGGCGCCCCTAAACGCTCAATGGGGGCGCTAAAATCATGTTTACCAACTGTTTTCTAAAAAAGATATTTTCGGAGCTCTAATATTCAATCTTGCAAACGTATTTGGGCTACATTAATTTACATAAAAATGAAATAAAATAATGAGTTTTAATACTCCTTTGGTACCCCTTAACGTGGCGCCCGGGGGCATTCGCCCCCTGCCCCCCTTCGCTGCGCCACTGCAGCGATGGTAACCGGTGAACAAATGTTATTTTTTCCCAATTTGAGCTATATACAAACTGATTCTTCACAAATTCTCTGATTTTCCGTGTAGGTAAATGCATGAAACTTTTGGAAATTTTTTGAGTACCCTTTCGCAATGGTAACAGGTGAAAGAAAAGCATCACTCCCAGGGGGTCTAGGGACCCAAATGTAAATTTATTTTATTATATATATAAATATAAATCAAAGTATGTATGTATGTATGTATGTATGTATGTATGTATGTATGTATGTATGTATGTATGTATGTATGTATGTATGTATGTATGTATGTATGTATGTATGTATGTGTGTGTGTGTGTGTGTGTGTGTGTGTGTGTGTTTGTGTGTGTGTGTGTGAGAGAGAGAGCTTGTCCTTTATAGCTGACTAAATCATTCATCCAATCTTCATGAAATTTTTTTTAGACTGTTGAGTACCCTCCCGGAATGGTTACTGGCAACATTTTTCACAATTAAACACACATGGGGCGGTGGGGTCCCATAATGTCATTTTTTTGCTTTTATGAGCTATATACAAATTAGTTTAAGCAATAACTACTTGGTTAATTGATTGATCTTAACCAAATTTTGTATACAAAAACTTACAAGCCAATATTAAAATAATATAAGGTGCTGAATTTTACTGACCAATTTTTCGGGTCCGGGAGTGCCAATTGTCTCTTTTTAAAACTTTATATCATGCCCAGAATGGGCCCTGGGGCTTTTAATGTCGTTTCTTTTTTGCTAATATGAGCTATTTGCTATATAGATTGATTTTAACAAAACTTTATATTTACAATACTTGATATCCTTTTTTACAATACCATGGGGCACTAAACTCCTAATTGCAACTCCTTCGGGGCTAAGGCCCAAAATAATTGTTTTCGTACGCGTTTAAGATTTTATTCCACAATTCAATTATTAAAGGTGTTGACAAATAATGATAAAGGTATCCATTATTATTCATATTTAAATGAACAGATTATTTGAAAGTGAAATATTTACGATATTTTTCCCATTCAATTTTTACAATCTTGACACATAATGACACATATATCCATTATCATCCAAAATGAAATTAACGGTTATTTTCAACTTTACATCTGGCACTGAATGGGCCACATCATGTAATTTTTTGCCTTAATTAAGTTTATGCGTTAGGTTTTGTGTAAAAGAATTGATCTTAACCAAAATGTGTTAACAAAATCTTGGTAGCCCATATTAAAATGCTATAGGGCAATAAACTTCTAATGTCAATTCCTTCTGGGCCGGAGCCCTCGAATGTCTGTTTTTGGTATATTCTTAAGATATTACTTAAACGTTTACTTAAACGTTTAGATTTTAAAAGTAATCTACTTTTATATATACTAGCTAAAGACCCGCGCGGGTCAGATGAAAATTGGGGTATCATGTTTCGTTGAGAACTCACTAACACCAATTCAACTAATCAAATGATTTCAATGTTGATCATAATGGATATATTTTTGGCCAATATTTGTATTTAAAAAATCTTGAGAAATCGAATAGTAAAAATGTTTTCAATCTCGAATTCTTTTATATCCCGTGTAGGTAAAAGCATGAAACTTTAGGGAGTTAAGAAATACATATCCGCAATGGTAACAGGCTTACAAATATATTTTTACTTAGTTTACCGGGGGTGAGGGGCTTAAATTTTTTCT
Organism: Radix auricularia; assembly: GCA_002072015.1. Classification (NCBI taxonomy): domain Eukaryota; kingdom Metazoa; phylum Mollusca; class Gastropoda; family Lymnaeidae; genus Radix; species Radix auricularia. Next base: position 520,792 of record MUZC01001151.1, on the reverse strand, counting down.
CTAATTTTAATAACTGACTCATCATTAATTCTCCAATGTTCCGTGTAGGTAAAAGCATGAACATTTTGGCAGTTGTTGAGAAAACTCTCCCGTTGATCACTGGCAAAAAGAAAAATTAAAAAATCGCATTCATGGAGGCCGGGGGTCAAAAAACGTTTGTTGTCCTTATATGGGCTAAATAAAAATTGAAAATAACTCATTCTCCTATATCGTTAGGTAAAAGCATGAAACTTTGGGAAGTCGTTAACTACACTCAGCGATGGTAACAGGCGAAATAAAAATATAGTTTTTTCCTTTAAATACAAAATACATACTTACATAAGGCTTAAACATATTATTTCATTATATCATAAAATGTATAATTGAAATAAAAAGAAAGGAAAAAAAAACGAAAACAAACAAGGACAAACGATATTGTACTGATGAAGACATTAGCCGAAACGCCTAGTATAAGTTCATAAATAAACTTAAATTTATTTTCTTCTTGCACAATTATGTTGTGATTTATGTATTTTATTGAAAAGCTTTTTTTCAATCTCAACCTTAATGATGTATTTATTTTTTCCATATATGAGCTATCTTACACAGACTCATCATTAAATCTCCAACTTTCCGTTTAGATAAAAGCATGAAATTTTGGGAAGTTATTGAATACACTCTCATGACAATAAATGATCCATTTTTATTTTAATTACCACTCGTTTGTTTTTATTTACTTTAAAATAACAAATTTAAATTTATTGCCATCATATTGAAATACTTATATTTAAATATATCTCCTAACAAAATTATATTTTAAAAATAAAATACTTAAGTTATGAGCTGTTTAAACAATGCCCTAAAAGGGCACGAAATGCGAATAGAAACATCATAATGAAAAATTGATTATGAGGTCTGAGAAAAAAAGTCATAACTTTTGAACCACTTGGGATAAAGAAGATGATCTTTATGTTTTCTTAAATCACTAAACCGTTTCTTTACAGCTTTTTTACCTAACATTTTCATATTTTTAATATAAGAAAAAAAATGTGGGCCCCCGGTTCTCAACAAGAGGGAATTCTAACATTGTTTTTTCCAATTTTCGCCGGGAGCTTTTACTCGGAAAATTTTCAAAGTTTCCTAAAGTTTAAAATTCTACATACTCGGCGCAAAGAAGAATTAGTGATTTCCAATTTTTAAAGATAAAGAGAAAGAGTTTTTGGGCCCCAGCCCAACAAATTTTGGAATGTTAAATTTCCTTTTTGTCGTTAGAGGGTATTCAACGTCTTCCCATATTTTCATGCTCCTACCTACACGGAAAGCTAGAGAATTAGTGATGATAGACAGAGTAAGTGCATTAAAAACTGTGTTTGGACCCAAGGCCCCCAGAAAGGTATATTTTAAAGGTGTTTTTACATGCTCTACCGTGGAAGTGTATTTAAGAACCCCCCCTCCCCCCAAAGTTGCAAGCCCTTACCTATTCGGGAAATAGGAGAATTATAGATTATCAATTTTTATATAGCTTGTATAAGAGACAAAAAAATGGTTTCTGGGCCCGGACCCATGAGTGTGTATTTCAAATTTTTTTTTACACCAACTTTCGTCGTGAGAGGGTACTCAATAATTTCCCAAAATTTAATGCTCCTACCTTCACGGAAAATTTGAGGATAAGTGATGAGTCTGTTTTTAATATTAGAAAATCTATATTTGAGCCCACGGTCCCCATGAAAGGGAGTTTTAACATTTTTTGCCAGTTTTCGTCGGGAGCGTGTACTCAAAACATTGCCAAATTTTCATGCTCCTACCTACATGGGAAATGGTAAAATTGGTGATTTTCAGATTTTATATAGCCAATATAAGGAAAAAAATGTTTTTTGCCCTCCGGCCCCAAATGAGCGAGATTTTAAAAAAAAATTCGCCAATTTTCATCGTGAGAAGGTACCCAACAACTTCTCAAAATTTCATGCTCCTACCTACACGAAAGATAGGAGAATTAGTGGTGAGTCGGTTTATTATATAAGAAAAACTATATTTAGGCCCCTGGCCCCCATGAGAGAAAGTTTAAAACATTTTTTTCCAATTTTCCACCGGAGAGGGTACTAAAGAAATTTCCAAAGTTTCATACTTCTACCTATACGGTAAATAGGAGAATAAGTGATTTTCAATTTTTAAATAGCACAAAAAAGAAAAAAAAGAACGTTTTAGGGACCCTGGCCCCTGTCACGGTTAGATGTTATGGTGTGAGAATGACTGAGTGAAAACGTAGGGTGAATGATAAACAAAGCATGAACACCCGTGGACTTGAATACTCGCTCACCGGGTGTTCACAGGTTAGTGTGTAGAGATGTCAGGTGAGAGGGGCAATGTGAACAGTGTGTGAAATAAGCAAGCAGAGGGACGAGTAAGGACAGAGAACATTTTTTTGAGCGTGGACCAGGACGGTCATGTTTTGTCGATACGTTGAGAGAGAGACAAACACAGTGAATGTATTCTATGATAGCAGCTACACTATATTGCTATGGATATACATATGTCTATATATGCTGTAAATAAACGTCATTTTCTCTGTTGAGTTCAAGTCTCGTGACTACTTTTACAACTATACTGTACGCCTGATGTTATATCTGTGGTCAAAAAGGGTGGACCTAAAAATCCCCCTAGACAGCGAGTCCGCCACAGTGGGGGCCCCGTCAAACTTGTTGAGCTGATGTGTTGTAGCCACATCTTCATGGCTTGAGACCAACGCTGCAGACAACTTCTTTGTAACAACCCTGCCAGCCACATCCTCGTGGCCAGAGACGACCACTGCCAGTCAGACATCGAGAAACAGACAACCAGAACCAGACAACCAGAACCAGACTACGAGTACCAGACGAGAACCAGACAACGAGAACCAGACAACCAGAACCAGACTACGAGAACAAGACAACGAGAACCAGACAACGTGAACCAGACAACGTGAACCAGACAACGAGAACCAGACAACGAGAACCAGACAACGAGAACCAGACAACGAGAACCAGACATCTAGAATAGGAGCCGAAAGAACTTCGAGAGGAACAAGAACTTTGTGGATTATATTCAATGGACAAATATATTTCATGTGATTTTCATTTATGTATGGTCGCAACGTGAGTGTATTCTACATTTACAAGTAAGATTTCATTATTTATTTAAGATTGGGAAAGTTGTAAAGTATCCAAATAATTCAAATAATACTGGAAAATAACTAATTAACTAACAAATTATAAATATAAATAAGTGACAGATAAAATAATGGTGTTACCAAATTAGGACGAAATAAGGAAAAGGGCCTTAAATCTGGGATTAGAAGGGGAAGAGGCAAAGAAGTGGGTAATAGAGGAACACCGGTTAGCACGTGAAAAACAATATAGGGAAGAAGAAGAAGAAAGGAAAGAAGAACGTGATAGAAAAATGAGGGAGGAAATCGAAGAAAGGGATATCAGGGCTTTTAAGCGGGAGGAGGAGAAAAACAGGTTAGAACATATAAGGAAAATGGAAGAAATGAAAGCGAGTGAGGGACTGAATCGCAAGGTAGAACAAGGGAACACGGGGCGCTCAGGAAATAAATTACCCATGTTTGATGGAATGGGGGACAATTTAGAATTTTTTCTCATTAGATTCGAAGATGAAGCAAGACACAAAGAGTGGGCTAAGGAACATTGGGGGTATGAACTTAGAAAGCTAATGCCACATTCTCTGCTCCAGGTATGTTTTGCGGGAAGCGGGAAAGGTGTGGAGGCCACTTACGAAGAAGTCAAGGTGGCCCTATCAAGACATTTCGGCTTAACCGCACAAGGGTACAGAGAAAAGTTGGCAGGAGTGAAGCCTGGGAAAAAAGAGAGCATGATAGCATATGCCGACAGAATAAGTCACTATCTGACCAGATGGGTGGAACTGTCAAACACAGAAAAAAATTATGATAAACTATTTGAGCTCACTGTCGTAGACAAAATAATACAAACAGTAAGTGAGGAAGTTGTGGAGCACGTATTGGAAAATGGTAGCTTAGACCTTAATTCAGTCATTAAAACGGGTGAGGTCTACATAACGGCACACCCAACGGTGACATTGACACGGGAAAGTAGACCCGTCACAGGGAACCAGAGAGCTCAGGATTGGGTTGAAGAAGGTAGACCGGTCACAGGAAACCAGAGGGTTCGGTATCAGGGTGAAGGAGGCAGGAGAGGAGAAAATTATCAATTGGGGGGAACTGGCAATTATATGAACAGAGGAAATAGAAGATGACAGAAAGGGGGTTTTGCCGGGGCTGGAGGAAATATTATGGTAAAGACCGGAGAAGTTAATGGGGTTAGAGTTAATGTGGTACGGGACACAGGGTGTGGAATCGTGGGAGTAAGGGAATCTCTACTCGAAAAGGGTTGTCTGACAAATGAGACAGTTGCGTGTATATTGTTTGATGGGGACAGAAAAGTTTATAAAGTAGGTTATATACATTTAAAATCAGAGTACTTCACTGGATGGACAAAGGCTGCCCTGCTAAACAAAACCCACCGGTTGACCTAATAATTGGAAACATTAAGGGGTCTACCATGGGACGGGGGAAAAATGATATGGGAAGTTTCAGAGTTGACCGGGTATGTCATAGATGTGGTGTTAGGGGTGGAAGAGGTGAATATATAGGTGAAAGGGCGGGTTATCTGGCTGGAGACTGCATCACTTGGCCTTGTGGTGGTGCTAGAAGAGACCATTACCATGGAGCTCACAAACGGGAAAGAGACAATTATGTATACACTAGAGTTAACAGGGAGACGAGAAGGGAGCAAAAGAGGATTCGCCATCAAGAGTACAGCACGAAAAAAAACGATAAGGACGTCGTAGCAGGAGCAGTGGTGACAAGAGCACAAACCAACAAACCAAAACAGTTGAAATCAGTAAAACGACACATGACAGAATTAAACATAACGGTAGAGGAGTTTAGGAAATTACAAAACAAGGATGTGACTTTAAGACGTACTCATGAGCTCGCGAACAGACAAAGCGTAGATGGGAAGTCTAAGTCACACTTCAAATATAATGACGGATTACTGGTAAGAGAATTTAATAATGATCAGGCAGGCCTTATTACTACGTGGGAACAATTGGTTGTACCCGAATCATTGAGAAAAGTCGTATTGGAGGTAGCCCATGATAATAATTTATCATCCCACATGGGGATAGCTAGCACAAAAGCACTAGTGCTTGAAGAGTTCTGGTGGCCGGGTGTAGCCAGTGACGTGCGATATTATTGTAAGACATGTGACGTGTGTCAGAAAGTTAAAAAGCAGAGCGCCGGAGGGATAGCCCCATTAGGCGAAATGGATTTGATAGATAAACCATGGAGTAAGGTAGCAATCGACCTTATTGGACGAATAATTCCAATGTCACAGAAAGGTTATCGCAATATGCTCACTCTGGTGGACACGGCGACGAGATGGCCGGAAGCAATACCACTTAAAAGGATCGGTGCCGAAGACATACAGGAAGCACTCCGCATCATATTCACCAGGATCGGATTACCTGATGAAATATTGTCAGACAACGGCAGTCAATTTAAGTGTAACTTAATGGCCCAAGTTACTAAATTGATGGGAATCACTCAACGGTTCAGCACTCCTTTACACCCACAAAGTAACGGAATGGTAGAGAGGTTCAATGGTACACTGAAAACATTACTCTCTAAAGTAGCCATCGAACAACCGAAAGATTGGGAAGCACACGTACCGGGAATACTATTTGCTTATCGAGATGGTAAGCATGAGTCAACAGGATTTTCACCATTTGAGTTAATTTTCGGACGAAAAATTAGAGGGCCCATAATTATCATTAGAAATATTTTTGGTGGAAAAAATGAAAATATAAAAGGTCAAAAACCACATGAATATCTAGATAAATTAAGAGACAGACTACGCGTATGTGGCACAATGGGAGTAAAAACTTGAAAATTACGAAAGAAAAACAAAAAGTTATGTATGATCGTAAAGCCAGGAAAAGAGATATAAAAGTAGGCAGTCTTGTGGTGGTGATGAAAGCGTCATGCGGGAGTAAACTACAAAGAGCCCGATGGCATGGGCCATATAGAGTGATGGAAAGAATAGGGGATTGTAATTATATAATCCAGGAAAAAGGGAAACGGAAAACATATCACGTAAATATGCTAGTAGAGTATTTTAGAAGGGACCAATCACGACAGAATCAGAAAGAAACTGGTACCGATAACCATATTAGGAACGGGGAGGCAGTCACGGCTTACGCAGTAGTGATAGAGGATAACGAGGTGGACGATGATAGCCCAAACATTAATGCTTTGACCACTCAGACTATTGGGATTACTGAATCTGTGAGAGATGTGANCAAAGCAAGAAATAATAAAAGAAGTTCGGCAAATGGAAAATGAAGGGATTATTGAAAAATCCTCCTCCTCCTATTCTTCACCAATAGTCCTAGTGAAAAAAAAAGATGGCTCCACACGTTTTTGTATTGATTACAGAAAACTAAACGCCATCACGGTAACAGATGCAGAACCCATACCTAATCAGGAGGATTTATTTATTCAGCTGAGACATGCTAAGTATTTCTCGAAAATAGACTTGGTAAAAGGATACTGGCAACTACCGGTAGAAGTAAACTCTAGGAAATACACCGCTTTTCAAACAGACATAGGATTGTATCAGTTTAAATACATGCCTTTTGGGTTGTGTAATGCTCCAGCCACCTTCGCACGTGGCATGCGCCGTGTTCTCGGTGATCAGAAAAATGTCATTTTTTTAATAATATTTGCGTGTTTGGGAGTTCCATAACTGAACATAATCAAGCACTGGATCAGGTACTTGACAGATTGAAAACCGCGCGGTTGACTGCACGACCGACCAAAATGGTGATTGGGTTTACGGAAATTGAGTTTCTGGGTCATATAGTAGGAGGGGGTGCACAGAGACCTAATGCCTGTGTAACCAGTAAAATACTAAATATCAAACAACCTAACACCAAGAAGCAAGTGAGGAGCTTGTTGGGATTGGTAGGATATTATAGAAAATTTGTCCCAGGCTTCGCTAACATCTCTAGTATACTGTCAGATTTAACTAAGAAGGGAAAACCGGAAAAGGTGCAATGGACTAGCCAATGTACGGAAGCACTTGATAAACTGCAAAAGGCTTTATCCACGCAACCAATCCTTATGCTACCAGATCTAACACGGGAGTTTGTAGTCAGAACGGATGCGAGTGAGTTCGCAATAGGGGGATGCTTAATGCAGGAACGAGAGAGACTACTACATCCTATAGCGTATGTAAGTAGAAAACTTTTACCTCGTGAGACCAGATATGCGGTAATTGAAAAGGAATGTTTAGGGGTCGTTTGGACGGTCAAAAAATTTTCAAGATATCTTTTTGGTAGTCACTTTACAATAGAGACTGACCACAAACCATTGACTGTGTTACATACAGCTAAGACCATTAATAATAGAGTTGCACGCTGGGCGTTAACATTACAAGAGTACAAATTTACAATCAGACCGATTCCAGGGGCTGATAATACATTGGCGGACATACTTAGCAGACAATGGTAGAGAACCGTTTAATTGAGCTACTTGCATTGTTTATCTATAACATATGTAACATATGAATTACTTGTTAACTTTTAGCTATGTGTTTTCTCTTATGAATCTGATTCCTATAATTCATAAATTCTGTTATTAGACTATAGAGAAACGACTGGTCTATAGCATGCAACATCCACTATGTGAACATGTAATAATTTGATGAGAACAATAAATTTAAGGGCTAAAAGTTTTCTTTGCACATGTATATATTGTTTAACTAAGAATGTGATTGATATTGATAACATGCATGTTTAAACTTAAAATGTCAACCTTTCATTTATTGCATTGATTTTATAAAGCATGTATTTTAAATAGAAATAAGCGTTGCTTCCCTCGAGTATGAGGTATTGTGGTAGAGTAGTGGTACAAACAGTGCGAAAACCTGTTGGTTTTTCACATTGTACACCCTGTTTAGTTATTCAGTTATGAGATTTTAGGTTTTAGAAATGTACAATTTTTTTTCACATGTGATTATTCCAATTTTTGCAAGGGCTATTTTTTTTGGATATCTTAGTGTGTGAGTTTGGTATTGGGATGATAGCACACACCAAAACATAAACACCATAATAATTGTATAAACTCGCGACATTCTTGCTAAGGTCGCTCGTGAGGAGGGGGGTGTCACGGTTAGATGTTATGGTGTGAGAATGACTAAGCGAAAACGTAGGGTGAATGATAAACAAAGCGTGAACACCCGTGGACTTGAATACTCGCTCACCGGGTGTTCACAGGGGAGTGTGTAGAGATGTCAGGTGAGAGGGGCAATGTGAACAGTGTGTGAAATAAGCAAGCAAAGGGACGGGTAAGGACAGAGAACAATTTTTTGAGCGTGGACCAGGACGGTCATGTTTTCTCGATACGTTGAGAGAGAGACAAACACAGTGAATGTATTCTATGATGGCTGCTACACTATATTGCTATGGATATACATATGTCTATATATGCTGTAAATAAACGTCATTTTTTCTGTTGAGTTCAAGTCTCGTGACTACTTTTACAACTATACTGTACGCCTGATGTTATATCTGTGGTCAAAAAGGGTGGACCTAAAAATCCCCCTAGACATCGAGTCCACCACAGCCCCCATGAGTGGGAAATTTACTTTAAAAAAAAAAATATCGTCGAGAGCACGTACTCAACATCTTCACGAGAAATAGTAAAATTAATGATTTTTTATAAAGCCCATGTAAGGAAAAAATTCTTTTGGGCTCCCGACCCCACATAAGCGAGATTTGTAAAATTCTTTTTCGCCAATTTACGTCGCGAGGGGGTACCCAACAACTTCCCAAAGTTTCATGCTTCTATCTACACGGGAAGTTGGAGAATAAAAGATGAATGAGTCAGTCAAGGCTTTCCCTTTATTTATTAGTATAGATATATTCATATGTATATAATAGCTATCTCAAAATTCTTCTATCGTCTAAAGTTAAGGCCTAAAGTCTATATGTATAAATATATATTAATGATTTAATGTATTATATATATATAACTAATAACTTCAAATGTATACGTTTAGAAATAACTAAACTTAAGACAGACATCTCTAAAACAAAATACAGAAGTACAACAACTAAAACTGTTTGAGTGAAATATAATTTTATTATATTTTGAAGGAGAGTGAGACTTTTCAATACCACATTTTACAATTATACTGGTTAGCAGATAACTAATAATAATACTTTTAAATTACCAAGGACCATTACAGAATAATCAATTATTTGGTTTTAACTAATATTTTTAGAAAATATCTTTACAAGCTTTTATTTATATTACCTAACCATCATTTTAAAATAATGTCATGACAAAAATTTTAAGCTTAATAAATAACTACAAGACATCGCCTCGTACATAGTAGGTAGCTTTGAATAGCAACATAGTGGAAAGCTAACTCTATAGATAAGTTATATTATTTTCATCACCAGGAACTGCGCTATACCTTGCATGCGGATGCTTTCGGGTCGTTTGATGGTATTTTACAAAGACACAAGAGACCAAACGCTTCACATCTGAGGAAAGTGATTTAGTTAATTAGTTTTTACAAAAGTAAGTAAGTGTTTGACGTAAAACAATTACTAAACATAACTATACAAATTTATGTAAAATTCATTGTAACTTTAAAAAATAATACCAATACCTATATAAAATGAACCGATTTATTGATGTGAATTCTAAATATTTCAGAATAGAATATTGACATTTTGATGTTAACAAAATATATTGTTTTTCATAATTAAGATGTTTCTTCTAATGCGATGAAATTCTTAACTTTAGACGATAGAAGAATTTTGAGCTAGCTATTAATAACATTTAAATCAATTTATTCTTTCTTAGAAAAAACACACAAAGATAATCTCATACGGCCCTTAGATATCCATAGAGATAAAATTAATTTTTGCAATTCGAATTAAAGAGCAAACAAATAAAATTTATCCCTCTTACTGTATGGAATTAGGGAGATAAATGATTGCCTCATGAAACAAGAGATATAAAAATAATATCAAAATGAAAAATAAAATAAAATGAAAGACTTGACATATGCCATGTATAAAAATAAGACCTAAAAATCTTCTTTATGAAAGAAGCGTCTATAGCAGATAAGATACATATGAATAATTTATTGTTGTTGTCTTAGGACCATATAGCTCAACGCGAAGTTACCTTTACAATATAGCAAATAACATTTTAGTAATGTTTTATTTATATTTTAGTTATGCTTCATTAATAAAAAAAAATCTTCTCAGACTATTAATTCCTATTGAATGCGAGAAAGTCGTTATTGCTTAAACCAGGGATTCCCAACCTTTTTTTTTTTTACTCTAGAGCATATTCTTAATTATCGGTAGGGTGGCGGGCACCTCCTATTTTAAATCGACAAACTCCTTCCATAACTTGTCATTTTCCCATAAATTATTTTCTTATAGTCGTAATCTATTGATATATAATAAACAAAATGTTTCAAAATAATAAAATTATTTGGCTTTTTTTTTTCGAATTGCTTACACACAAAACGTAAAGACAGTATACAAAACACACGATACAAAGAAAACATTTGCTTAAAAATAAAGTCAATGTGATCTTTGGCATTGCATTTCTTTGGCCAGAGCTTCATAATTAGGAGCGTATGACGATTATCCTGTTAGCAGACAATCATAAAGATGATCATCGGTGAGTCGAGATCTATATCTTGATTTTATTAAGTTCATGTTTGAAAATAATGATTCGCATAAATATGTCGAACCGAAAAATGATTCAATTTTATATGCCGGTTTTTTCAAAAATGGGAACTTTTCTCTAGCCACTGTATTCCAAAAGTCCCCTGACATTAAGGATTTTAGCAAAATATCATTCTTACGGTCCAAAATTTCTAACTCTAGTTCTTCTGCCTTACCTTGAACAAAATCTGCAATACATGCGGCTATTTCCATAACATTTATTTGGCAAGTAAAAGGATTGACACAGAAGGAAACTATTGGCTCAATATGTTTAAACTGCAAACATCTCTCTTCAAACTGTTTTTTTAACTCTTGAAGATGCTTAATAAATAATGTCCCATTTAATTCATTGTCACCCAGCATTTTCTTCATATGTGGGAAATGCACGAGAGAATTGATCTGCAGATGTGATATCAACAAATCCAATTTAGCTTTAAATGACTTTACAGATCTTATCATGTCAGCTATGCTTTTGTCTTTACCCAGCAACTCCAAATTTAAAGAATTCAATTTTTCCATGACGTCTGTGAGAAATCCCAAACTCAATCAGCCAGCCAGAGTCAGCTAGTTCATCATAATTTTCCTTTCTGTCGTTTATAAATGTTTTTATTTCTTCTATTAAACTCACAAATCGTGTAAGAACCTTTCCTTTACTGAGCCAACGTACTTCAGTATGCAGAATAAGATCACGTTCTTTATCTTCAGTATTTTTTAACAGGGCCTTGAAAAGGAGCTGCTCGAATAGTATTGATTATTTTTGTAACTATTTTCATGACGTGTTCAAATGGAACAATTTTACAACACAGAGCTTCCTGGTGGATAATACAATGGTAGGACATGAAGTTTGAAAATGAATCATCCTTCATGCAGAGGGCAATAAATCCTTTGTTTTTACCCATCATTGGTTATTGCAGACAACTTGTGCAAAGGCATATTTATTGACTTGGCGTATGTTTTGAATGTACTAAAATATCCTCACCCCTTGTCTGTCCTTTCATACGTAATATTTGCAACATATCTTCTTTTGCTGTGAATTTACTAAACACCATTCTCACCATAACTGCTAGCTGTGCGGTGTCTGATATATCTGTTGACTCGTCAAATTGTAGCGAGAACCAGTCACATATTTCCAAGTCAGTTTTTAACTGAGTTTGTATGTCAGTTGAAATTGAATGTATTCTTCTTGTGACTGTGTTATTTAACAACTGTAAGTCTTGTATTGCTGAGACAATCTCAAGTTTGTTAGAAAATCCATCAAACAAACAATCGGCACCAGTCAAAAAAGGTTCCTTAACCAACTCACCATCAATGAAAGGTTTCTTCTGTTTTTGCGAGCATGTGAGATATTTTGAAAGAAGCAATAGTGGCCTTTTTAGAATTTTCCACATGTCTAGTGAGAACAGTCTGTTGTGTTGTTAGACTTGATTTCAGATTACAATTTTTTTCTTTCTTACTTCAGATTTAAGAGGATAATTCACATTAAAAGTGCTATGATTTGTCTTAAAGTGTCGTTCAACATCATGTTTTTTCGGCACTGCAATGCTACTACCACACAACAAACAAATGCATTTATTTTTCAAATTAACGAAACAATATGCTTCCTCCCAGTCAGTGTTAAAATTATAGGTTCGTTGTCTTTTACTTGGTCCACTCATTTTAGGGCTAAAATAAAAAAAAAAAATAATTGAACTACAATATAATATCAATTTTATAGCGCAAGTCTGCTCTGCATTTTAGGCATACATAGATCTATATTATGACAAGAACTATAACTATCTCCACCATAATAATAGTTTACTAATAGATCATCGCTTATGAATACAATAAATTACGCACCCCGCTTTTAGCCTGTTTTTTTTTTTTTTTTTTTTAAACTCATAATTCGTGTTTCGTCTGACGACATGTCTCTTATCTAACTGTCGCGACCCGAACAGTGCAGCAATCGCAATTACAACAACGCAGTTTCTGGCGGGGAATACTTTTTGCGCATCACTCTATGTACACGCGGAAAACCCGAAGTCAGCCGAAGTTTTCTGCGTGTACAAGGTGTGATGGCACTAGCCGTTCCAGGCATGCGTAAATAGTGTAGTCTGGCTCGCCGCTAGACAAGTTGGGACAAGTATTGAACATATGTAACAAACCTTAGCAGTCAAAAAAAAATATTAAAGCTTAAACAAATGAATAAAAATAAAACATATTTAAAAATAATGTTTATGAAAAAAATTCTGTCGCTGTCGAATAGTGAGAGACGGGCACATAAGAATCGTTGGGCGCAGGGTTGAGAACCTCTGGCTTAAACTGTTATTTGTTGTCTATTCATTTAAGCAATCCATGTATGTAGATCTTTCTATTAACACGCATTCATTAATGGCATTTGCTTTCTTTAATCATACTTAGAAATTACTTTTATATTGCCTTCAAAATTTTGATTGTTCCATGGTCTATGTTTAAACGTTCAAACACTTTATAGAAGAAAAAAAAATATCCATTCAGTATGCTCCATTTGGTACATACTGTATTTTGATATTCCATTTATTCTTGCAAGTACTTATTCTGATGAAACTGTCTTTTAATATTGCAATTCTTTTTTTTTTTTATTTCTTTGTTTCATCTACTTTAATTTGTTATTGTAAGGCATTGATATTTAAAGGATTTATTTGTATTCAATTTAAAAAGAGCAACATATAGGTTGTGAATTCTTAGAGATTTCCTTAATTCTGTGTTACTGAGGTAGAGAGTTAATCCCGTTAGTTGGCTCTATTCTACAAGTTTATATACAGGCACTATAAAATTTGATAGCAATAGAGTGTCTTCTAAATAAACGAAACTACGTATATTATTTCCTAAAAATTTTATACATCTAGGTGTAAAAAATTCTGAAGTATTATTTTATTGTAGAACTAAATTTGATTGTGGGGATGAGTCTGAGGAATCAGTGTTGTCCTATAATGTCTGGGTTTTTTTTTGGTTAATTGAAATGTATCCATGTGTTAAATCAATTAATTATATATTACTTTAATTATTGTAATATTAATTAAAGGCTAATTTTTTAAAGAGGTCTTAAACAATTATTTCTGAATGTAAATACAACAACTACATCTTTAGTCTTCTACAATTAAATGTGACATCATTTCATTTCTTGTTAGCTAAAAATTAAGCACAGAACAAAATAACTTATTTTCGGAAATATGCTATCGTCATCGAGTGATTAAAAGTAATCAATACATTTTAAAATGACAAAATTTATGCATTTTCGTGCATTTATTTAAAAAAATTGTCCTTTGCTCACGGACCACCAAGGACATATCTGCGGACTACAGATTGAGAACCTCTAGACTAAGCTTTCCTCGTGTCTTGTGTAAGCTTTTTACTTAAATTATATATTTTTTAAATTTATTATTGTAAGTTAATTACCGTCTTCATTCTTATATGGTAACATATAAAGGAGTTGTTGGTATTTTTTTATAAAACGATTTAGATTAGGCTTTAAAGCAAAGCTGCGTGTCTTTTTTTCGAAGCCCTAATTAATTAAATTAGTTATGCTGACCCTTTTAATAATTTTTATTGTTGTTTGTTATCAGCAATTAGAATAATAAATATTTGATTTTTTAGAACCACATTTGACAATTCAAAGAAAAATCATGCCACAGGGGCATTTACAATTACACAAATTTGTCAAATTTTTATAAAATGGCGTTTTTGGAAAAGTACGTTTAAATATTTTATGTATAGATTAAACAGAGATGTGGTCTGTAAAGAATACTGATTGCCATAATATACTTGAAAAATAAATATAAAAACAGAATACACCAAAGTGACGTTTCTCGTAGGACACATAAGAGCCTTTTTTTTTTTTTTTGTAACTCGGTAGAAAGACATCTTTCTCGTTTAAAATTTTAATACTTATGTCATTTCAGAGAATAAATAAGATCACGTGTAACATAATTAATGGCCTGTAGATAAAAACTATTTTTAGTTGCCTCATTTTTCACACCAAAGAATTGACTATAAAATTCATTATCATCAGTCCCGTGACCGTTGCAGTGACATGGACTTGAACTGACAATCTCCTCATTTACCTATTTTGAGAAGCGACCAGTAGTTCATAAAATATCAATAATATATTATGATGTCAAGCCAGCTTTTCCGCTGAGAATCTCTTCACTATAAACAGACGAAATTAGAAACAGCTTTTAACGCGTGAAAACCCATTGCAAATAATAACCAGATGTTTGCATTGCTACAATATACTGTCAAAAACATACATTTTTCACAAATTAAGTATTTTGTATAATCTGGTAAAAGGCATTTTCCTTAGTAACCCCTGTCTTCCCATTTTGCGATATTACATATTACAATTACAATATTTATATAAAGTTCCTCTACCCATTACATCATTAAAGTTTTTTTTCGAGATTAACATGAAGAATATGTAAGAATTTAACCAGATATCTAATTTGTAAATGTGTGTTCTCTGTAAATTTTGTTCATAATTTTCATATAGTACATAGCATTAAAGATTCTCTAAAATAGTATTTTGTATTCATACAAAAATATCAGCTAAGCTGATAAATCAGCACACTTTCAAAGTTAAGAATTGAACTACCGATACTTTTCATATTTTTGTAATATCCAAAATATTCAATGCAGAATATTACCAGTACCTTATCTATTGTCAACAAATTACCTGCAATTGTTCATATCGCAGCAATCCGCGTCAGTCTCACATTTCTCTTCAAGTCCAAGACATTTTTCCCTTTCTGAAATGGAAGGAAGCCTCATTTGTAACAATTTTAACTCTTAATTGTTTACGATTGTGCATATTTCTTTTATCAGTGTCTCTATATTTAAGACAAAGTATTGTAACTACATAGACTGAATTAGTCAATTCTACAACAGATATACATAAAGCTGCATGTCAAAAGGGGTCCCCAAAATGAGTGATTGGCTCAATATCAATATCGTTCAAAGTAATCAAGACTATGTAGTAAAAATAACAGCTTCGATAGCATATTTTACTTTCAAAAGTTGATCAACAAATGGCTGTTATCTTGTCTTGGATATACATACTCTCCTTCTACGCAAAAGATAATTGTGTCAACAGACCTTGAGAGATGATCTGTTGGCAAGTGATGCAGCGACCACAGACCACGCATTACCCAGCCGCCTAACTATTGTATAGTTAGGTTCCCATTCAGAGCTGGGTGACTCGGGGGCTTCTCAGACCCCGGGAACAAATCATCGACTTCGCGTGTATTCAAACTCGTGACCATCGGTACGCCAGTCGAGCGCGCTACCACTCAAACACCGCGTCCCACTGCTAAAGAGTATAAAAAAAATGGAAAAGACGTAAACAAGGTGTCAGGGTTATGAGAATCACTGTTTGTTAAGATTGTATTCTGCCTGGTCACAAGCTCATGTTGTTGATGTTTGGTGAGCGAGAATCATGTGGGGTGTGGACCAGTCCATGCAAGGTCAGTCCAGACAAACGGGTATAAAACTCGGGTGTGTCTCGATGAGAGAAGAAAAGTGGCTAGTGACAAGGGATCACGAGGAATACCCGAGCTTTTAGGGTTGCCGTGTTGGTCCACTGGACTGTAGGGCGGAGATATGTTGTAGTTAGGAGACAAGGAGTTGTAGTGAATGAGAAAAGTTGTACATAAGTGACAAGTGGCCATCAAAATAATAAAGATTGCTTTTGGTAAAAGGACTTGTGTAATTTACTGTACGCCAGTTTTTGGTTTGCGAGCCTTGGACCAGAAACCCTAGACAACGATACCTGACACAAGGTAAGGGTTAGCCTGACCGGACGTAACAAAACAGCGAACGTTTCAGCAAAGAGCCTTTTTCAACGAACATACAATACACAAATTAAACGAAATTAAAATAAAAATGAAAAAACTTAGTTGCTGTAAAATCCAAAGTATCCAAGAAAGTGAAACTGAGAGATGACAGAGCAAATTTATATAGGAAAGCAGAGAGTGGGTGGGGCAAACGCCTAGGTGGTCAGAGAAAACGCCACATTCATCCCATGTGGGGCGAGTGTACCGTGATTTTCTATTAATCTGTTTTCAAGCTGGACATGCGTCGGCGTGTTTGTGCACGAGACAATAGCTGTCACTACCAGGTCCTTGACACCCATATGGTCACGTTGATTGAAGTAACGGGAGACGAGACACTACATGTCTTGTGTAATCGCCCGAATATGTCCAAACATTCGGCACGACAAAGATCTTCCCGTCTCCCCTGTGTATTTTAAAGGACAGCGATTACACACAATGGTGTAGACAACGTTGCGGCTAGCGCAAGTGAAACCATCCTTATTCATAATTAGCCCTTAAGAGAAGTTTACCTGTTTGGCTTGCACAACAAAAGGTCATGTCTTACACCGAAGTCGGCCGCATGGTAAAGTACCCAGATGGTTGGGTGGTGTGGGGAGGCGAGAGCTAACCAGAAGATACGTAGGTTTCTGTCCCTCCTAAATATAAATAGGGGTGTGGTGAAGATGATGTTGTTCGTCTTAGAGTCCGCAAGGAGGATAGCTCGGTTCTTCAGGAATATTTCTCTGGCTTTGATGTTGTGTGGATGGTAAGTAAGAACCAGCTTCGCTCCATTGGTTGATATCGCGGGTGCGTGGTAAAAAGGCGTCGGCACGAGTGAAGTTTTTGACCCGCTGAAGCGCATTTTGAAGTGTGGCTTCAGGATATGACCATTGTCTAAAGAACTCCACCATTTCCAAAACCTTTTCCCAAAAGTCCTACTGAGATTGACACAGTCTACGGAGTCGAAGAAGTTAAGAAAAGGGAATGGAGTCCTTACAAGTTTTGGGATGAGAAGAAGGTTAGAGTGGCTGTCTGTGGGTTTGAGGTAGGCCGAAGTGAGGAGGCAGTTTTTCTGGAGAGTTACAGTAATGTCCAGGAAATTGACAGAGAGTTCAGAAAATTGGTAGGAAAATCTAATGGATGGATGGAAGGAGTCAACAAAGTTAATAAAAGTGTCTAATTCACTTCTCTCCATATTAGTCACCCCGATACCGTCATCTATGTACCTCTTGTAGAATTCAGGGAGGCGACCAGTGTATTCCTGTTCCATAGTATAAGCCTATCAGAACTGATAAATTTTAAATAACTTTACGCGAAAAAATGTTTTTAACCAGTTGAGGCAATCATAAGTACTATGGCAGAGCGTGGTTTACCTCTCAGATGTTCTAAGGATACATTTTTCTCTCATCTTAATGACAGTTTTCTTGGATTAAACAAAATTATTTGGTGTTCAGTGTTTTAAGAATAATTATCGAAGTGTGTGAAGATTATAGAAATAGAGTGAAAGAGTTAAAAAACACTTAACGCAAGAGTAACCTAGGATCTTCACAAATGGTGGCGGCGGTGGGATAGAATCTTTCAACGCTTCCTAAGAGTAGCAATTTGAGCAATATTAAGTAGATGCAGTAAAAATATGGAATAATTCAAGAAATTTGTACATTGTAATTTGTGTTACTCATCTACACAAAGATGTGTTATAGTGTTGTCATTCTTTAAAGATGATTCATAATTTTCAAAATTTTGCGAGCGACCAGTTGAAAATCCCTAGGCCACAATCCGAGACAGGAGACGTGCTGAGATCTGTAGTGATGAAGGGACAAGGTGGCTTTGCCTTCACACGTGGAAACCCTTTCTGTCGGTGACCAGCGTTGCGAAGTTACCGACTTGCCAATCATCCTTCACGGCTGACAGAGTGACGCCATACTAACCACGGGACGGGACTATGCTACGCCTGATTCCCCAGAGCATCGCAGTCTAGCCAGTCTTTTTGGCCACGCCTATTCCGTGAGGGAAGTTGGGCATAATAATTAGCTATTTGTATTGTTGTTGTTAACGACATATAGACCTTTTGAGCTTCGTATGTTTATTTATTAATTTATCATGTAATTATGTATATATATATATATGTATTAACTATTTTATCTCTGTTGTATACACAGAGGCGTTTTGATTATTATTTATATGTAGAACATATAGTTCTAAAGTAGCGAGTGGAAACTTTAGACATCATACTCAACATACACCTACGCATCTCCAACGGGCTGTAAGATTTCAAGAGCCTACTTTTCCAGAGGCATCTTTTAAGTTCCTCCCGTATTTATTGAAAACGGATTCATTGTCGACGCCATTTTTCGTCAAGTCATTAAACCTGGTGATAATAGTACTTTAAACTGTGTAATCGTGACTGCAAAAACCTGGAGTCTCTTGAGCTAAATGAGAAGGTGTCACTTGAAATGCTGAACAAGCGTAAATAAACTCAGCAAGATAGTGCAAATGCTGAGGAGATCGATAACTACAAATTCAGTTTAATCCTAGATATAAAAGTTAAAATAGGATGTAATCTCTACCACAAAACATGATTGGTTGTAAAGAAAACTACTCCCGTGAAATTCTAACTTATTCTTTTTAAGATACGAGGGTATTTATTTTTTATTTTTGCGCAAAGTGACCCTGATCTCTCTTTTACATTTAGGAGCAAAAATTTTCTATTGAGACTTCCAATTGCAATGATGAACATCGGCGTAGGCCCTTGAAAATTTGATCATAAATTAATTTGTCATAAACGCACGTTCAATAAACTGTCATTCTTTTTTTGATGAGGTTTATTATCTGTTTGTATTTGGAAGTATCTCTTTGTGTATATGGGTGTGTGAGTGTGTACACGTTTAGGTTAGTGGTTTTTTCTCTACTACCCCATAGTGTTTTAAAATAAAATAAGGTTGCGGTCTCGTTATTCCCCATGTGTTTAGTCAACTGTAAATGTTTAAGAGAAAAACGAAACACACAAAATAATGTGATAATTGTATTGTGCTTTTATAATAAATTATTTTAGAACACCTAGAAGAAGCATAAAACTATAGCTGTCATCAATTTGGGTTTAACTTGTAAGGAGCCGTAATTCAAGGGAAGAACATATCTCTTTTCTCAAATATCTTGTAAATAAAGATTTCTCTACTATGCCCAGAGGTCAAATGACATCCGCCCTAATGCCCATATTGACGATTGAAAGACTTACTTTCATTCATAGTTACCAATTGTCTTGTGGCGAAAACCAGCATTAACATCAGGACGATGCTCATGTTTGACCTAAACATAAGATAATTTCAAACGTTAATTTTACCGCTTGAATGTATTAGTTTATATTTCATCTTACATTACAGAATTTTTTGTAAATATTCCTTTTCGCAACAGTGTTTCTTTTGAAAGACACATATTGTTTTTTGCACATAGACAATCGGAATTATTTTTTAAATTTTATTCACAGCATGATGTAACTTATAAAAAATAATGTTAAGCCTGGTCCCTTTTTGGACTCAGGACGTATTAGCGCATTTTCGTATTATGTATCAGTACTTATGTTAGATATCAGCATAATGTAGTTATCAGTAATTGTGTTTAGATTTTAGACATATATTTATGAATTTTCTTGTGTAATGAATATACCTGAATTTTTTTTTATTTAAAAGTCATTTCTTTACATTTAAAAAAAATATTTTCTCTTTAATCTAACTACAAGTGGTTTGAGGTCACTGAAATAGGACTCATAAATGAAACATTCTAAATTGTAATCAGCTAATCGCCCAAATACTCCGTCAATTGTTGTTTTATAGATCGTGGTTGCCAATCTTGTTGAAAGTAGTTGAATGTTGAAACTTGTTTCGAAAAAGTTTTCAATTTCTGCCCCTGAGCCGCTAAGATCTTGATTGAAGTCACCAAAAATGATGACGTAAAACTCTCTAAACTTTTACACATATTCTAATGACGTCAACAAAAAAAAAACTAATACTTTTTGCACGCTATTCGACTTACGGCAATGGCGGCCGTTGCCTGCGCCAGTGTTATCTCTCGATTCGCATTTTTTTTGGTAGTTTTAACGGGGTTTTTTAACGGATCGAGTAACTGAGTGTTGATGCACAAATGGCAGGTCAGGACATACAAAAAACATATATACATTATGGGTCTAGGACTTATGGATGCTGAGATCTAGGGTGATTACAGACGGACGGACAAAACGGGTGCAATAGCGCATTCGACTTCTCGAAAATGCACTAAAAAAGATATTTAGATCTATCACTTGACAAAAAAATCATGTTAACGCTGGTCCCTTTTTGGACTCAGGACATGTTAGCGCATTTTCGTGTTATGTATCAGTACTTTTGTTAAATATCAGCATTACGTAGTTATCAGTAATTGTGTTTAGATTTTAGACAAATTTTTATGAATTTTCTTGTGTAATGAATATACTTGAAATTTTTTTTATTTAAAAGTCATTTGTTTACATTAATTTTTTTTTATATTTTCTCTTTAATCTAACTACAAGTGGTTTGTGGTCACTGAAATAGGACTCATAAATGAAACATTCTAAATTGTAATCAGCTAATCGCCCAAATACTCCGTCAATTGTTGTTTGATAGATCGTGGTTGCCAATCTTGTTGAAAGTAGTTGAATGTTGAAGTTTGTTTCGAAAAAGTTTTCAATTTCTGCCCCTGGGCCGATAAGATCTTGATTGAAGTCACCACAAATGATGACGTACAACTCTCTAAACTTTTACACATATTCTAATGACAGCAACAAAAGAAAACTAATAATTTTGATAATACTAAGACTTCCGGCAATGGCGGCCGTTGCCTGCGCCAGTGTTATCTCTCGATTCGCAATGTTTTTTNTTAAATACAGTCAAAAGTTGTTCAAATAGCCAGGTTTCTCCTATTGATGATGATATTGTAAAGGAGAAATTTGGACACTACAAAATACCTAATTCTTTTGTATTACAAAATTTGGACGTAAAACTGTCTCATCTGTCTTCGACAGAAAGGCCAGTTATCATGAAACTCATTAACGAGTTTAATGACATTTTTTCTGATGTACCAAGACAGACTAATGTTATAATGCATGATGTAGACGTTGACGAGGCTACTCCAGTCAAGCAGCATCCTTACAGGGTCAACCCTGAAAGACTTGCCATACTTAGGTCAGAAATCAAGTATATGCTTGAAAATGACCTCATCGAACCAAGTTCCAGTAGCTGGAGCTCCCCATGTGTCTTGATACCTAAACAGGACAAGACTTATCGTTTTTGTACAGACTACCGTAAGGTAAATGCTGTAACAAAGACCGATTCGTTTCCTATCCCCAGGATAGACGACCTCATAGATCGTATTGGTGACGCTAAGTACATCACCAAAATAGACCTACTTTCAGGTTATTGGCAGGTTCCCCTGACTGATAGGGCAAAGGAAATCTCCGCCTTTGTCACCCCTGATGGTCTATACCAATACAAAGTGATGCCATTTGGCATGAAGAATGCTCCTGCCACTTTCCAGAGAATGATAAATGCCCTGCTTGCTGACATGGAGAATTGCCACGCATACATAGACGATGTAGTAATTTTTAGCCAAGATTTTTCTAGCCATTGTAAACAACTGCATTGTCTTTTTACTAAACTTTTACATGCAAAAATTACTGTAAACCTGAGTAAGAGTGATTTTTGCCAGGCTTCCATCCAATACTTAGGCCATATTGTAGGACAAGGCCAGGTGAAACCTGTAATGGCCAAAGTAGAAGCTATCCAAGCTTTCCCTATCCCTGCTGATCGGAAACAACTCCGAAGATTTTTGGGAATGTCTGGATATTATAGAAAATTTTGCGAAAATTTTTCTGTCATTGCCAGTCCTTTAACAAACCTCCTGAGAAAGAACGTCCGATTTACTTGGACGGATGAATGTCAGAAAGCCTTTAACCAAATTAAGCAGATATTATCTAGCTCCCCCATTTTGATGGCTCCTGACTTCGGAAAACCTTTTAGGTTAGCTATTGACGCCAGTGACACATGTGTTGGGTCAGTCCTTTACCAAGAAGATAATTCCCAAGTAGAGCACCCTATTTGTTTCTTTTCCAAGAAATTTAATAGACATCAAAGACATTATTCTACTGTGGAAAAAGAATGTCTTGGGTTGATTCTTTCTATACAACACTTTGATTTTTATATCAGTGGGTCCAGATGGCCACTGGTTGTATTTACTGACCACAATCCCCTTACATTTATCCACAAAATGTCTGACAGGAACCAACGACTTCTCAGGTGGAGTTTATTTTTACAAGAGTACAACCTAGATCTTAAACACATCAAAGGCAGCGAAAATGTTATCGCCGATGCCTTATCTATATTGTAAAAGTATTTTGATGTATATTTTTTTTATATATCATGATAAATCCCTTCTGTAATGTAAATCTCATTTTTATAATTATTCTAAAAAGATTCCCATTTCGTGGAAATGTAAACTTTTTATTTTTAGGAGGGAGGTGTTACGTATCTAGGCATTGTTACCTATTTTTTTTTTTGTTTTCCCTTGACCTGTTGCGGTCGAGAGACGGGTAGAAAATTCCCGAGGTTGTCTGCCCCTTTTGTGTAATGAGTTTTTTTTTATTAGCGGCGGCGAGTTCAAGCCACACAGACCGTGTGACCGGTCCTTGACCTGTGTGTTTTCATCTGGTCAAAAATATGATGTTTTATTTTTCCGTCTCTTTAGAGAAGGTTCTAGCTCTGTCTTGTTGTTCACTACTAGAGTTGTCTTGAGCTCGACGCGCGGTGGACTATAAAAAGACCGCCCGTATAACGTTGGGACGGACAAGACATACGGAGACAGCCGTGAGACAAGACATGCGGAGACTTTGCGTGACCTCTGCGTGGTATTGATAGTGTAATTTAAGATTTTTCCTTTTCAAGGCCTTGCTGGTAATTGTAGTTATATTTTAAAACTCTTGAAGTATAATATTTTTACATGCCATTTTTGTAAAAGGGTTTGGTCAACCTATCAATTCTGTATTGAGTAGATGTTTGTGGTTTTTTTTTTCGCTTGTAACTTAATGTGATTCATTTAAAAGTACTATTTGATTTATATTTTATTAAACATTAAGTTAATATTTTACTTTCCGATTTCTTGTGTTATTCATTGTTAGTCTGTGGTTAAATTCAGACTTAAGATAAGTGACACAACTGCTTTTTCTATTGTCACGTTCCCCTAGACAAGCAAATACAAATTAGAATAGATAGAATTCAATTCGTAATACGTGACAACATACAAAAAACATATATACATCATGGGTCTAGGACTTATGGTTGTTGAGATCTAGGGGGATGACAGACGGACGGACGGACAAAACGGGTGCAATAGCGCATTCGACTTCTCGAAAATGCGCTAAAAATGTGTCTTTTCATGAGTGTTGTTGGCAACTCCGGCCATTTAAAAATTCTTCTCATCACGAGGTTTCGATAGAGATAAAGTCTAAAGTTGAATCACTTGACTCACTTGTTTTCAGAAAAGTGATGGAAACTCTATCAATAAAACAACATAAGTCTTAGGCCCAACAGCGATAGTTTCTATTCTGATAATCTCTAATATTCAATTACCTATTTTAATGTGGCTCATTTCAAAGGCTAGAATTGTAAAAAGAAACAAACTTTAAGAAAAATTCTGCTAAACTAATCTTTGTTCTTTAAAGTTATTTCCCCAGGAAATCACCATGTAAATGATATTTCAAAAACGAAAATAGTTATATCTATATATATATATATATATATATATATATATT